>SJYT01079961.1:65185-122232 GCA_006410635.1 Cephalophus harveyi | reverse complement strand
CCTAGATAGCATTTTCAAAAGCAGAGACATTACTTTGCCGACTAAGGTCCGTCTAGTCAAGGCTATGGTTTTTCCTGTGGTCATGTATGGATGTGAGAGTTGGACTGTGAAGAAAGCTGAGCGCCAAAGAATTGATGCTTTTGAACTGTGGTGTTGGAGAAGACTCTTGAGAGTCCCTTGGACTGCAAGGAGACAACCAGTCCATTCTGAAGGAGATCAACCCTGGGATTTCTTTGGAAGGAATGATGCTAAAGCTGAAACTCCAGTACTTTGGCCACTTCATGCGAAGAGTTGACTCATTGGAAAAGACTCTGATGCTGGGAGGGATTGGGGGCAGGAGGAGAAGGGGACGACCGAGGATGAGATGGCTGGATGGCATCACGGACTCAATGGACGTGAGTCTGAGTGAACTCAGAGAGATGGTAATGAACAGGGAGGCCTGGAGTGCTACAATTCATGGGGTCGCAGAGTTGGACACGACTGAGCGACTGAACTGAACTGATAGCATTTTCATATGCTTTACTGTATTTTATATTCATAGTAACCTTGTAGGATTGGCAGGTAGGTATTTTGCCATCTGCAATAACAAAAACAGAATGAGAGAAACAGAACTTTGACCAAATAGCCATTATTAGACAGGATCAAGAGTTGGAGAGTTGAGGTCTATATTGTTTTTGTTTGAACATTAAAAATTATGTGGTATATATAACCAATGGAAAGAGCACAGAATGAATTTCAGGACCATCCATTAAAAATCACAGACAAGATGGGAATTCCCTGGGGGTCCAGTTAGGAGTCTATGCTTTCACTGCCATGGCCCTGGCCTCACTCCCTGGTTGGGGAACTGAGATCTAGCAAGCTGCCCAGTGAAGGTGGGGCAGGGTGCAGTGGGAAGAATCATAGACAAGAAAACCTAGCTGTGAATTTGAAATATATTTCCTGTGTCTTGTGGACATAATCTCATTTTCCATGCTCCACTGCATTTTATACATTTTTCCAGATATCAGATCCAGGAAGCCATTGTCAGTGGGAATCTTTCTTTTGCAAACTATGAGCTAAAACCCCTCAGTGGCCTTCCTCTTGCATGCTGAAGAGGGTGAGACTAGGAAACAGTGAAAAGGAACCCTGGGATACTTAGTCAAAGACATTCCCCATCATGGTCCTAGGATCCTTGTTCTTAATCAGAAATGATTTAAGTTAAAGGTCTAAGACTCCCAAACAATACTGGTTTCCCATGTATCTTGACTCAAGTTTGATGCTCTTCCCCGATTTGTGTAAGAAATTTTATTTCCATTAAAATTAAACAGAAGGAACACTGACTGGTAATCTTTGAAATTTTCTAGAGTGTGTTTCTGCCTGCAGTCATGGAATAAGAGGGGATAGGGGTGGGGGGCGAGGAAAGTGTTAGAAACAATTTCTTTTCCAAAGACCAAGTCCTTGGGACTTTACACCTATTTCACTCATTCATTCAAAGGGTCGGTAATGCCTGCTACAAGTTTTCTTTCTACCAAACAGTAACACTTTCTGTTAAGTGCTGTAATGATTCAAAGATGAGAAAGTACACACCTTTGGTGCCTATTGCCTAGGCGAGGAGACAGGACATATACACACTTAATTATGGTGCCACATAGAAAGTGACAGTATCTTTAGCCCACACAAAAATGCAACGGGGAGAGAAGCTATGCAGAGATTACTTCTGGCTGATGGGCTCGAGAATATGTCAGAGAAAGCTTTAGGGGAAAATACTATCTGATCCTTGAAAAACATGTAGAAATGGGGCAAGAAGTCCATTCTTGGCAGAAAGAAATGTGTAAAGGAGTATACGAAGGAGGAAAGGAGAGGACGAATTCCAGGATCAGGAACTTGAAGGATGAAGCATGGTGAATGGAAAGATCTAAGAAACAGTCCACAAAGCTTCCAGTACTGGTCCTGCCTGCTGCTGCTGCTGCTGCTAAGTCGCTTAAGTCATGTCTGACTCTGTGTGATCCCATAGACGGCAGCCCACCAGGCTCCCCCATCCCTGGGATTCTCCAGGCAAGAACACTGGAGTGGGTTGCCATTTCCTTCTCCAATGCATTAAAGTGAAAAGTGAAAGTGAAGTCGGTCATTTATGTCCAACTCTTCGCGACCCCATGGACTGCAGCCTTCCAGGCTCTTCCATCCATGGGATTTTCCAGGCAAGAGTACTGGAGTGGGGTGCCACTGCCTGGTCATGCCTAGTAATGAATATTTGTTCAAAGTACTCAGTTTCTCTCATTCTCAGCTTTTATTGTTGCAGATGGCAAAATATCTACCTACCAACCCACAAGGGTTATTGGGAATATAAAATATCATTCTGTGTGTAAATGTTATAGAAACCACAAAAACCTATACAAGCATAAGGAATTTTTATTGGTAAGTGGGGACCCAATGATGAAAGGCCTTGAACATCTGGCTAAGGGGTTTGCACAAGTCATTTGTATCACACTCAGAGGTCCTTCACTGAGACTTCCCATTGTTACCCAAGGAAAGTCCAGTTACCTCTTCTACACGATGTGAAGTAATCTGGTGTGCCAGTCATAAATATTATTGGACTGGAATAGATTACATACCTGTAACTCACTGTGTTAATTAACTTTCTACAGTTTCAATATTTTAAGCACAACCTTCCAGGTTTCCCTGTTTTCCTCTTCTGTAGATTGACAGTTTTGTTCTCTGGCCTGGACATTGGGGCCATCATTTCAAATCTTTCATTTTCACAACTCCCCTCCTCAAGCCCACATTAGGCCATTTCTCCCAGTTTCACTGATTCCTGAAGAACCAGGCTCAGTCCTGGTTTGAGGTCCAGAACAGGTGGCTCACCTCACATTGAAAGTGGTTCCTGCTTTATATAAATGACAACAATGTAATTAAGGCCGTGTATACTCATAAATCACTGCAGATGGTGACTGCAGCCATGAAATTAAAAGACGCTTACTCCTTGGAAGAAAAGTTATGACCAACCTAGATAGCATATTGAAAAGCAGAGACATTACTTTGCCAACAAAGGTCCGTCTAGTCAAGGCTATGGTTTTTCCAGTGGTCATGTATGGTTGTGAGAGTTGGACTATGAAGAAGGCTGAGTGCCGAAGAATGGATGCTTTTGAACTGTGGTGTTGGAGAAGACTCTTGAGAGTCCCTTGGACTGCAAGGAGATCCAACCAGTCCATTCTGAAGGAGATCAGCCCTGGGATTTCTTTGGAGGAAATGATACTGAAGCTGAAACTGAAACTCCAGTACTTTGGCCACCTCATGTGAAGAGTTGACTCATTGGAAAAGACTCTGATGCTGGGAGGGATTGGGGGCAGGAGGAGAAGGGGACGACAGAGGATGAGATGGCTGGATGGCATCATTGACTCAATGGACGTGAGTCTGAGTGAACTCCAGGAGTTGGTGATAGACAGGAAGGCCTGGCGTGCTGTGATTCAAGGGGTTGCAAGGAGTCGGACACGACTGAGCGACTGAACTGAACTGAATACTTATAGGTGACGATGTCTCAAAGAATCTGTAATGGAAGTTAAATTATCATTGTTTTGAAATTCCTGCTGGTTTTTATTTTATACTTAACTTTTTGATTATCATTAACAATGACTTATTTGCCAAATTAAAACCATTCAAAATAAAGGTAAAGCGAATCCTCTTTCCTGCTGACCACTCGTTAATCGCGCCCGTATACAGCACCATTCTCTGTGATCAGATATTTTTGCCTGGACTACTGCTCTCCTAACTCCAGTCTCTTGCCCAGTCTCGCTTTCTCCCTGTCTGGTCTCCACAATAATGCCAGAGTGGTCATTCTGAACCTGCACATCTGTTTGTGCCTTTCCCTTGCTTCCCCAGCACAGCACACAGCCCTCCACGACTTCCCCTCTGCCAAGTCTCCTCACCCCTCTCTACCCATCCCCTAGTGACATGCCCTTTCAGCCGCACCCCACACCTACTGCACTCCAAGCCTGACATGCTTTCTCACAGTTGGCTTTTTACGTGCTGTCCCTTAGAGTTTCCACTCTGTATCGTCATAGTCCACCTTCAAGTCTCATAACCATCAGTCCCTCCTCGATGAAGACACCCTGATGGAAATGCCTTCCCACCCCCACGCCAGGCATCATGGATTCAGGCTTTCTCTCAGACATAAGGCAAAATTAACAATATTGGGGCACTATTCATATTTCATTATCACTCTGTTTGTGTACATGTTGCTGCACTAGTTCCTGAGATTTTTATTTTTCCAAGCCTGAGTATCTACGACAGTTGAGCTCTGATAAATAGTTGTTAAGAGAACGAATATTGTGCCTACAAGCCTTGACTTTAGAAAGTACTCTACAAATCTTAGGTCTCTTTCACCCTTTTTTCTATACCCTATTCTGTTTAGTCTCTGATAACCTTAATTTTCATTTCAGCTCAACTGAGATCATTATATGGGGACCCTAAACACAAAGGTCCACTTTGAAGGAATCATCTCATCAGTCATGATAGAGAAGCCATTTTCTATTTTCAAGCAGTCTAGAGTAAAAGAAAAATTCTCACATTCATTACCTCTATTTCACTCTCTTGCCTGAATCAAGCTTTCAGTATCCTTTGGAGAGAAATGGTTTTGTCATATTCATTTCCACCCAAGCCTTGTAAAACAGAATTTTACCCATCAGAGTAATGACAGAAAAGAAAAATAAAGGTGATGCACCAATCAAATTAAACTGGAAATTGAGTTCAACATTGCATGCCTTCTCTGTGCCAGGCTGGGTGTGAGCTAGGTCTTGACACATTCTTCCCTCTGGCTGGAATAATTTGCTGAGTTCAGGTTTCTCAACATTCGTGCAATGGATATTTTGGGCCAGATAACACTTCACTGTGGGGCTTTCCAGTGCATCTTAGGATGTTAAGCAGCATCCCTTGCCTCTCTCACTCAGTGCCAGCAACATCCCCACCCCAACTGAGACAGCAAAAAATGTCTGAAGATATTGCCAAATGTCGCTGGGAGGCAAAATCACCCCTGCTTGAAAGTCACTGATGTAATTGATTCCTGCTCACCCTTTGTATTTTAGCTAATGTGTCACCACCTCTTAGAAGCCTTCCTTGACCCCTCAGCATGGAGCAAATGCCCTATTACATGTTCTTAAAACACTGTACACGGTTACTTCAGAATACATATCGAGGATGGCATGCCCATTTGCTTATTATTTTTCTCTTAGTCTATAGTATCCACAGAAGTAGAAACTGGGTTTCTTTTTTCTCACTATTGCATGCCTTAGCACAGTATCTAGTTCTTATTAAGTCCCCCTCCCCCCAAACAAATGCTGTGTAAAAGGGAGGATAGCAATGCGAAGATCAAAGATGTAATCTCTGCCTTCAATAGCAAAATTCAAAAAAATTCAGAGGAAGCATGAACCACTGGCTAGAAACATCTAAGAAGCAATGCAATTCAAGAGCAATGGAACTTGTAAAATACTTTTTCATATACTTGAAAGATAGTGGAGAGCAGCTAAGAAATTAATGCGGCAGAAAAGTCTCTGTTGATGGGATATGAAGGGATGGGTACATACAAATGTAGAGTCATCTACAAGAAGTGTGCCATGAAGGCTATGGTTTATTCAGAAAGAACTGAGGCCTGTGTAATGGACTACAGGGGAAACTTTACAATGCCGTGTGTAGATGGCAGAACTCTACCACGTGAAAAGCAGCGGCTCTGTAGCCCTTAAGGGAACTCAGGACAGGAAGAAGCGAGAGGGGCATGGAATCTTCCACTCCCAGTTTCTGACACATTATGTATCTATGGCTAACTTCAAAAATAAGTAAACATTTAAAAATGTCCTTTACTAAATGAATAACAGATTGTTTTCCTTTATGAAGATGTAAGCAAAATAGAAACCAAACTATTTTCTCTAATCCATCTGCCATCAATGTCTTTTCCAAATAAGGGCTCCTAAGTTAAAAAAAAAAAATTTTTTTTTTTTAGTTGCACTGCACAGCATGTGGGATCTTAGTTCCCAGACCAGGGATCAAATCCTCACTCTCTGAAGTTGAAGTGCAGAGTCTTAACCACTGGAGCACCAGGGAAGTCCCAAGGACTCGTAAATGTTCTCATCTTTTCTTACTCAGAAGTTTTCAATTTGATTTGTGTGATGTTCATTTATTAGAGGGGTATGAGAGTCAGGGTCTTGGCAGGAAAAAGATGGGCACAACAAAGGGATTGTTTACAGGATGTGTCGAGAAGCCACAAGGGTGGTGCTCCATCTAGGGTCTAAGAGTGAGGCACTCTCGTCACCTCTAGGCCTGAAGGGGCAAAGGAGAGAAGTAACAGGAGCCGAGAGAGGGCATTCCATAGAGAGAGGGCCTCCTGCAATGAGCTGTGGCCCTAGAGGAGGGTGCCAGCCTGTAGTGGCCAGGCACTGAGGGGCACAGAAAGTGAGCCCAGCTATGTTCTCCTTCCTACCCTCATCTCCCTCTCAGTGGCTGTTTCTCCTCAGTGGTAGCAATGAAGCAGCAAGGTCACCAGCTGATTCAGTTCAGAAAGCTGTACCTCCAGGGCCCAGGACAGGGAGCAGAAGGGTACAAAGAGGACATGGAGGGGCAGCAGAAAATATTCAGTTCAGTGTTTCATTACACACCATTGCCAGAGGGTGGATGATAATGTTATTTCAGATTCATACCAACATTTTGTAAAATGGCATGGCACACTGCAGTCCATGGGTTCGCAAAGAGTCAGACACAACTTGTGACTGAACAACAGTTGATTTTGCAATATCACTTTCTTTAACTGGAAAATAGGGTATATTTTCAAGTGTGTATATACTCTGGGCTTCCCTCATGGTTCAGACAGTAAAGAATCCACCTACAATGCTGGAGACCTGGGTTCAATCTCTGGGTTGGGAAGAACTCCTGGAGAAGGAAATGACGCGCACTCCAGTATTCTTGCTGGGAAATCCCACGGACAGAGGAGCCTGGCAGGCTGCAGTTCATAGGGTCGCAAAATAAACTCTGGGACTAGACACAACATAGAGAAATTCTGCATGGCTATCCCAGAGGCTTGATCATTTCCATAGTCATCGTAGTGACTCAGACTAAGAACTATGCTCACACCAGCTTCCAAGTCCCCTGCTTCACTCTTGAACATGACACGGCTGCATGACAGAGACTCAGAACTTAACCTGCTGTGCTTCTCTCCTTTAGGGGTGTGAGAGGATCACACAGTGGAGCCTTCTTTACTTTCCCCATGAAGGAAGGAAGAGCAGCAGATGTTAGAATAGTCATCATGGCCCTTTGAGAAAGCTTAGAGGGAGGCAAAGAAAGAGAGAGAGAGAGAAGCAGCTGGTGGGGTGAGAGGGACCTTGGCGTGTGCTTCGTCGCTAAGTCGTGTCCAACTCTTTGCAACCTCATGGACTGTAGCCCACCAGGCTTCTCTGTCTATGAATTTTCCAGGCAAGAACATTAGAGTAGGGTGCCATTCCCTTCTCCATCCAGACCTTGGGGCAATATGTAGTTAAAAAGGAATGTTAGGATGCTTGCTTGTGTGTCATGCAACATTACATCTCTCCCCTTGGAATTTTCTGAGAGACTTACAGAAAGATTTCAAGTACTCCCCAATGTTTTTATTTAAATATGAAGCTGCTCAGATAGAGAGCCCAAGTCATTCCAGCCTTCTTTAGGCTACAGAAGCAAAGAACAGATGGCCATCTGGACAAGGGCCTTAGAGCCAGAAGGAGAATCTGAAGAGCAAGGGAACTCAGAGATGCCAGCCTCCACGTGATGCCTGGGTGAACTCTCCCCTACTGTCACCCACATTTTCCAGGAAGAGAGAGCACCAAGGGCAATATAGAGAAAGTACAACTGAGCTCAGCACACTAATAGGTGCAAACAGGAACAAGTTGGTGGCCGCCCTAACTGGACAGGCCCTGTCCTGGGATAATGAAGCCTACTGGGGTTGATTCTAGTTGCTGAGACCAAGCCTGGGCTTCTGCCTGTCCCATCCCTTGAGTCCTGACCTGGGCTTGTCGCCCATGCTCCCATCTGTCCTGCTCATTACTTGGCACTCTTTCCTGTTCACAGCCTCAGCTTCCACCTGCCTTAGATAAACCCCTTTTGCAAACTCTAGCTCTAGCATGCATTTGAATTTCAAGTTTTAAAAAAATATTTATTTGGCTGTTCCAGGTCTTAGTTGCAGCATGCAGGCTCTTAGCTGTGGCACTCAGGCTTGTGGTTGCAGCATGCAGGCTCTTGGCTGCGACACTCAGGCTTGTGTTGCAGCATGCAGGCTCTTGGCTGCGACACTCAGGCTTCTGTTGCAGCATGCAGGCTCTTAGCTGTGGCACTCGGGCTTGTAGTTGCAGCATGCAGGCTCTTGGCTGCGGCACTCGGGCTTGTAGTTGCAGCATGCAGGCTCTTGGCTGCGGCACTCGGGCTTGTGTTGCAGCATGCAGGCTCTTGGCTGCGGCACTCGGGCTTGTGTTGCAGCATGCAGGCTCTTAGCTGCGGCACTCGGGCTTGTGGTTGCAGCATGCAGGCTCTTAGCTGCGGCACTCGGGCTTGTGGTTGGAGCATGCAGGCTCTTAGCTGCGGCACTCGGGCTTGTGGTTGGAGCATGCAGGCTCTTAGCTGCGGCACTCGGGCTTGTGGTTGGAGCATGCAGGCTCTTCGCTGCGGCACTCGGGCTTGTGGTTGGAGCATGCAGGCTCTTCGCTGCGGCACTCGGGCTTGTGGTTGCAGCATGCAGGCTCTTAGCTGCGGCACTCGGGCTTGTGGTTGCAGCATGCAGGCTCTTAGCTGCGGCACTCGGGCTTGTGTTGCAGCATGCAGGCTCTTAGCTGCGGCACTCAGGCTTGTGATTGCAGCATGCAGGCTCTTAGCTGCAGCATGCAGGCTCTTAGCTGCGGCATGCAGGATCTACTTCTCTGACTAGGGATCAAACCCAGGCCCCCTGCATTGGGAGTGCAGTCGTAATCACTGGACTATTAGCGAGGTCCCTGAATTCCAGGTTTTGAAAGCTGGTTTTCCCAGCAATGTATCCTCATGATACTCCAGCCTGGACAATTACTCAATTCCTGCAAGCCAATTTATTACTAGGGCTTCCCAGGTAGCTCAGCTGGCAAAGAGTCCACCTGTGGTGCAGGAGTCCTTGGTTTGATTCCTGGGTCAGGAAATTCCCCTGGAGAAAGGATAGGCTGCCCACTCCAGTATTCTTGGGCTTCCCTGGTGGCTCAGATGGTAAGGAACCTGCCTGCAATACAGGAGACCAGGGTTTAATCCTTGGGTTGGGAAGATCCCCTGGAGGAGGGTATGGCAACCCAATCCAGTATTCTTGCCTGGAGAATCTCTTGGACAGAGGAGCCTGGAGGGCTATAGTCCATGGATTTACAAAGAGTAGGACACGACTGAGTGACTAAATACAATATTATTTCACTAATATTTATTGATTTTTTTCCTATAAGCCTAGAACTTTGCATGAATTCTGCCTTTCCCATTGTATGGATGAAAATACTGTAATATAGAAAGGTTGAGTAACTTGTCTACTGTCAGACAGCCTGCTGGTGGTAAGGCTTGATTATTATTCAACTGGCATGGAATCCAGGCAATCAGACATCTAACCTTATGTTTTCACCCACACTTCAGAAGGTTTTAACCCTCCAAAACGGGGATGACCCAAGACCTTGCCTTCCTTCCTGTCTGGAGCACCCTCCCTCATTCTGTACACAGTAAGCACCTTCCTCTGCCTCAGTGTTTCCTCCTCAGAGAGGCCTCCCTGTTTACCTGTCTAAAGATAATCTCCCCTGCTTGTATTCTCTCAGGCATCCCGTGCTTTTCCACTGCTACATTTATGCCAACAAACATTCTACATGTGCTTCCTTGTCTAATGTCTTATCTTGCTCTGCAAGGGACAGGGACTGTTTTGCTCGGCACCATGTCCCCCACATTCAGCTCAGCAACTGACCCATAGTGGTCAATGTTTTTTTGAATAAAGGGACAAATCAATAGACTTCTTTCTGGCATTCTCCTCACTGCAGAACCTTTCAAAATTCCATCCCATACCTAAATTGTTGAGTCTGTGGCAAATGCTTTTTGCTGTTTGCTTACTGCTAAGAAAGCAAACATTCATCCTTTGAAGATAGATTTTATTTTTAGAGGTAGATAAAAGCCTTTTGAGATCGAATTTGCAATGAGCGAATTTGTCACAACTAGGTAAGCTAACTTGAGTTCCAAAGTGCCTTGTGATTATAGAACAGTAAGACTGTGTGTGCATGTCCTGTGGATGCTGCAGAAAAATCCTAATGGTTGTCCAAACACAGTGGTTCTCACCAGCGTACACTCTACAGGGAACAACTCGATGGTCACATACATCCTAACACATCTGTTCAAGATTAGCTTTCTTGCTTTCTAATTAGATTTCCAATGTGCCTAGTTTAGTCCAGTGGCCTCAAACATTTTGTACTTAGGACCCTTTTGTATTCTTAAAAAGTACTGAAGAGCTTCAGAGAGCTTGTGTAGTAAAGATTATGTCTATCAATACTCACCATACTAAAAATTTAAAAGCATCTATGTATTAGATCACTTAAAAATTACATTTTTTGATAATTTTTTTTGGAAAAAATCCAATGTTACTCACATATGTGGTTGGAAAAGGAAAAGTAGTTTAACAGCCTTTTCACATAATCATGGATATTCTTTGATACTATGCCCAAACTTCACAATTGGCAGTTTCTTAAAGATTAGTTCAGTGTGAAATAAGAAACCATATCAATGAAATTTTTGTACTTTGCTACATTAATATCCATTCCTCTGTCCTGCCTGATTTGGATTGACCCATGCATGATTTTGTAATATCACCATATTTGGTCACTTAGAAAATATTCGTTCACTGATACTGGTCCTTCCAAGTATGTGCATTTTATCATCCAATATAAAAAAATAACACTCATTAATATCATCACTAACAATGTTAGAAAAATCTTGAAGTATTGGGAAGTTGTCAAGTTCATGGTGGTGGATATGAGTTTTCCAAAATTGGTAATCTTAGTAATTTTTTAAAGCTTGAATTTTATCATTGGCAACAAATATCTTCAGTTAGTCTTCTTAATAGTGATAGGCCCACTTTATACTTTTTCAAGAAAATGTCTACAAAATAACCATGGGGAAAAAAGGGTAGTTGAGCTCAAAGTTGAAACACATAGCTGCTTTTCTTTGAGCTATATTGGGTATAGAAGTGCTTTATTCTTTCCATTATGTCGTGCTAAATCACTTCAGGCATGTCTCTTTGTGACCCTCTGGATTGCAGCCCACCAGGCTCCTCCGTCCATGGGGATTCTCTAGGCAAGAATATTGGAGTGGGTTGCCATGCCCTCCTCCAGGGAGCTTCCCGACCCAGGGATCGAACCCGCGGCCCTTCTGTCTCCTGCATTGGTAGGCGGGTTCTTTGCCACTCGTGCCACCTGGGAAGTCCCATTATGTCAGATAGAATGTTAAAGACACTCAAGATTACATGAAATTAATATTTTTTACTGCTTCACCAAGGAAATTCTTAACGGAAACTGGCCTGTCTTTTTCTTTTTTCACTGTGATGTTGTGGTGGTTAAGAACACAGTGACTACTGCCTGGTATCTTGATTTGTGCAAAAGCATCAGCAGTTTGACCACCATCGCTTTCTCACTATCAGTGCAAATGTCAGCACGGCAGCAAAGGCAAATAACATCTTAGTATTATAATGAAAATAGTTTTGAACTTTCTAATCCCCTGAAAAGGTCTTGTGGACCTACAGGAGTCTACAGACCACTCTTTGAGCAAAGCTTGTCCGTCTATCTGCTGTGAAACTTTCTAAGCGCCCTCAGCAAAGATGTGCATTAGCTTCCAGCATATAGCGACCAGGCAGTACACTGCTAAAACAGCATTAACCTGAAACTGGAAGATGGCTCAGAAACCATGAGAAAACAGAACGTGTGATGAGAGAGACTCAGTTACAGACAGGGTAAATGACTTTTGTTACAATATGTTTGGACACAAACACATTATAGCGGCACTGATTCTAAAACCTGCTTTACTTTGTCCACAACATGCTTCAGAAACTATCAGCAGTGGTCACTGTCTCTCGCTGATTCTTCTAATTCCTATTTCTCAGAGTACAAACTCCAAAAATATGGGTTCACTTTTGAGGGGAAAGGCAACGAATTCAGGGGAGAGACACCTTCACCTGTAACCGGAATTTGCCTTTTAGCACAAGTTTGTCTGCTTCCTACCAGTCGGACTTGTGTTCTTACTTCTGGCTAATTTCACTTCATCTTCTGTCTCTTTCCAGGATGATTTCCTGGTAGTGTTTAGTAGCTAATTAGTAAATGCCTGATGATATCTGAGAGAGGACAACTTTGTAAGATAATTATTTATTTGGGGGAAGCAGGTTTTATTTTTCTCACATTTTTTTCCTTTTTTAAAATTGGAGTATAATTGCTTTCTGAAATTATATAAATACTGCAGTGTTTTCTTTAAAGCATGTGGCAGCCGTAGAGATGAGCTCTGAGTGGAGCAAATGCACTTTGTTCACAGTGAAGGAGTAGTAAGCAGGGGAACCCAGCACTTAAGGCCCTCTGTGTAATGTTGAACAACTTGGGCTGCTGCATTTGCCCGGCTGGCCCTCAGGGACGAGATCTCTGAGAGGAGCAATCCAGGTAGGATCTGGATAAGGTGGGAAAGAGAGGAGGCTACATTTGTCCCATCAGTGCAGTCTGTCATCAGGGAAAAAAAAACCTTTCCATCTTCTTAGCATCTTCCCTGGCTCTGAACAGCGCAGGAGTTCTCGGGGACAGCTCATGCCACTCCTGGGATGGAGGCTTGCACCAAAACCTCACTCTAGCACCAGGCCAGTGAACCGGAAACAGTGAGAGAGGTTGCTGGCCAGCAACCTCACCCCGAGACTGTGGAGGTGGGGCACCAGGTAGACTCGGCCGTGGAATCTCCCTGAAGTGGATCAGCAGTTCCTTCCCATCTCTGCATGGAGAGTGGATGACATGGACTCTGCTGGAGCCCCTGATTGCTGAAGTGCCACCAAGAGAAATTTTCCTAACCTGCTGTGTCAATAGACAGGAGGGCAAGATTATGAAATATGAACCAGGAGAAGGGGAAAGGGAGCCAGAATGTTTTTCTTTTTGTGAGGAGAGGCTCATTGACCGGAGAAAACTCAGCCTGAGCTAAGGCAGCCCATGGCGACAAAAACAAGAAAGTGAAAATGAAAGTCGCTCAGTTGTGCCCAACTCTTTGCAACCCCCTTGGAATTCTCCAGGCCAGCATACTGGAGTGGGTAGCCGTTCCCTTCTCCAGGGGGTCCTCCCAACCCAGGGATTGAACCCAGGTCTCCCGTATTGCAGGTGGATGTTTTACTGTCCGAGCCACCAGGGAAGCCCTAGAATATTTGAGTGGGTAGCCTATCCCTTCTCCAGGGGATCTTCCTGACCCAGGAATCGAACAGGGGTCTCCTGCATTGCAAGCGGATTCTTTACCAACTGAGCTATCACAAAAACAAGAGTACCGTCCATTTTCAGAAGTACAACACCATCATGCGGCATTTCCACACACCATGCCACCACTGCTATAACCAAATGAGGCGGGCAAAGGGGAAAAGTGAGCATCACAACTCACAGAGTGCTGGGGAGTATTTCTATAATAAAGAAATACACATGTTGTAAGACATACATTCGACCACAGGCCTGCTCCTCCATGTAAAGCTAAAAGTAAGAATGAATGCCAATGTGAGTAGTTTTAGAAACGTTTCTTTTGATGTCACAAAAAACAAGAAGGACCTAACCTTTCTCTCAGATGTAGAGCATTCACAACGAGAACAGAAGGTATTCTGTTTTGGATGTTTCTGACGAGATCGTTACATTTCTCTTTTTTCTCTTCTTGAAAACAAGAATAAAGGCATCCAATGACTTTCAGTGTGCCTTAGTCTTTATTACTCCAAGGACATTAAGAGTTGACAGTGCACACAATTCTAGTAATAAAGGTTTGTTTGGTACCTGGCTAAAATTGCCAGTATTTGGAGCTTTCTCAGCTTGAAGCTCCCATAGGCATCCTGTTAGTACCTAGCTTTAGAAGAACTGGGAAAAGACTCAACTGCTTTGAGCCCAGGCTTCCCTTCTGTGAAATGTAACAACAATATCTACTTTACAAGTGCTAGAGTAGAGGAGACACAGCACAGATAAATGTGTAAAGCACAACTGCCTGGCACAATAGTGCCAAGTACATTCATTCAGTGGTGGGCTAGAGTTGATTCATATGAGCTCATAAGAGCTCATTGTTATATTTTCTAGAACTTGGCGAGCCAGCGGCTAAACTATTGGTAGCCTGAAGCCAACCATGGCAGGAGTATTCACACAATGGAAACCAGCAAACTGTAAATCAGGGTTCCTTCCCACCTGGTTGCTAAAGATTTACAAACACACTACTACTGCTGTTAATATTTTTTTTCTCCTATTCAGTATTGTTCTAAAGAATAGGATGAACTAAATATTTGCTGAATATAATTGTCTTGAAAATATGATGAATTTTCTTTCACTGGGGTCAGAGCCTCTGTTGCTTTAAAGCACCAGTGAAGAAATTTTGGGATTCCAGGCATCAACAAGCTTAGTGGTTAAAGAAGACACTGTTTCTGCCTTCCCAACAACCATCTTCCTGCCTTCCCTTTCTTCCCTCATCACAGAACTAGATTCCTTGATTTCAGGGAAGGTGGGCTCTGATGCTAATTTACTCTAGTCAGTGAGGGCAGTGATTTTCCCTCACCAGTGATTGGTCTAGTACCACTCATATAACTGAGTTCTGGCTTCCCTTCTCAGATAAAAGATGCAGACTCTTGTTCTATACTGCCCAAAGCAATTTACAGAATTAGTGTGATCTCTAGCAAATTGGTCATGAAATTTTTCACAGAATTAGAACAAATAATCCTAAAATTTATATGGAGCCATAAAAGACCTGGAATTACCAAAGCAATTTTGAGGAAAAGGAGGAAAATTGGAGGTACAATCCTTCCAGACTTCAGATGATACTACAAAGTAACAGTAATCAAAGCAGCATGGTATTGGCATAAAAACAGACATATGGATCACTGGAACAGAATAGAGAGCCCTGAAATAAACCCATAAATCCATAGTCAATTAATCTTCAACAAAGGAGGCAACAATATGCAAAGGAGGAAAGACAGTCTCTTCAGTCAGAGGTATTAGGAAAGCTGGACAGTCAGCAAATAAATCAATGAAGTGAGAACACTCCTTAATATCATGCACAAAAAATAAATTCAAAACAGCTTAAAGACTCAAATGTAAAACATGACACCATAAAACTCCTAGAAGAGATGTAGGCATAACATCCTTTGACATAAATTGTATTAATGTTTTCATAGTCAGTCTCCCAAGGCAATAAAATATAAGCAATAATAAACAAATGGGACCAAACCAAACTTATAAGCTTTTGCACAGCAAAGGAAACTATTGACAAGATGAAAATATTTGCAGACAATGTGACTGACAAAGGCTTAATCTCTAAAATATACAAATAGCTCAGTCAACTCAATAACAAAAAAACAAACAAAAAAACCCAAACAACTCAATCAAAAAAAATGGGCAGAACACCTTTATAGACATTTCTCCAGAGAAGATGTACAGATGGCCAACTGGCACATGAAAAGACGTTCAATTTGAGGTATCTATCACCCCATACAGACCAGAGTGGGCATCATTAAAAAGTCTACAAATAACAAATGCTGGATAGGGTGTAGAGAAAACAGAACCCTACTATACTGTTGTTGGAAATGTAACACTGGTGCAGCCACTTTGGAAAACAGTTTGGAGCTTCCTGAAAAAATCTAAAAATAGAGTTACCATATGATCCATACTCCTGGGCATGTGTCTGGAAAAAGCTCTGAAAAGATGCATGCACTCCAATATTCATAGCAGCACTATTTATAATGGTCAAGACATGGAAGCAATCTAAATGTTCATTGATAGATGAATGGATAAAGAAGATGTGGTATATACATACAATGGAATACTACTCAGCCACAATAAAAAGAATGAAATAATGCCACTCGCAGCAACACAGACGACCTGCAGATCATCATACCAAGTGGAGAGAGGAAAAGTAAATATCATATGACTTCACTTATATGTGGAATCTAAAATATGATACAGAACTTATTAATATTTACAAAACAGAAACAGATTCAGACATAGAAAACAATCTTATGGCTACCCAAGGGGAAGGCTTTGGGGAGGGGTAATTAGGATTTGGGGATTAGCAGATACAAATGAGTGCATATGAAATAGATAGACAAGGTCTTACTGTATAGCACAGGGAACTATATTCAATATTCTATAATAAACCATGATTGAAAGAAGGTGAAAAAGAACACACACACTGGTACTCTGCTGTACACCGCAAACTAATACAAATTTTAAATCAACAATACTTCAGAAACAAATAAATAAAGCAGACTCTTTCAGAAGAAAGCTCTTGAGTCTTCTTCTGCCCGTTCACTTTTGTATGGAGATGAGATGGCATGTGACTGTAAGACAACAGGCAGGAGGCAGGAAAGCCGACTCTCCGAGGAGATCTGAGTGGAGTGAAGAGTGTCTATTTTTGTGACAACATGACTGAGCCACTGAAAATGGCTCTCACCAATAAAAATGGTTTAAACCCAATTTATATTTTTTATTACTTACATTTTTCTATCACTTATAGCCCAAAGACCCCCTATCTAATATGGGAGGGCAATATATTGCAAGTGCAGCTGTCTTTTCAGTGTCCTAGATTACATTTTGTAGTCAACACCTCCTTATAAAGCCCATCCTGGCTCTAATGTCAAAGGGCCCCAGGCTCAGAGTGAGAAGAGACCATATTATAGTGAGGAGAAGCTGGTATGGAATGGGAGGGGAGATGTCAGTGGGTCTGCAGACTTCCCCCTGGACCTATGCAGGTTTATTCAGCTATTATAATTGAATCAATCAAAGATAGACGTCACTTTTAAGTTCTTAAAGGGACTTACAGGGTATCCTTCTAGGGTACAATGTCATTAGGATCGTCTCAGATTATTTTCTCCAGAGTTATTTTCAATGCATACAAGAAACGATATTTGGGAAATTCACTCACAGCTGGCAAATAAATGGAAGAGCTGTTTTCTTAAGTATAATTGCTGTACAATATTATGTAAATTCAGTTCAGTTCAGTCGCTCAGTTGTGTCCGACTCTTTGCAACCCCATGAATCGCAGCACGCCAGGCCTCCCTGTCCATCACCAACTTCCAGAGTTCACTCAGATTCACGTCCATCAAGTCAGTGATGCCATCCAGCCATCTCATCCTCTGTCGTCCCCTTCTCCTCCTGCCCCCAATCCCTCCCAGCATCAGAGTCTTTTCCAATGAGTCAGCTCTTCACATGAGGTGGCCAAAGTATTGGAGTTTCAGCCTCAGCATCAGTCCTTCCAATGAACACCCAGGACTGATCTCCTTGCAGTCCAAGGGACTCTCAAGAGTCTTCTCCAACACCACAGTTCAAAAGCATCAATTCTTTGGCACTCAGCTTTCTTTATAGTCCAAATCTCACATCCATACATGACCACTGGAAAAACCATAGCCTTGACTAGATGGACCTTTGTTGGCAAAGTCATATCTCTGCTTTTTAATATGTTATCTAGGTTCGTCATCAGAGAAGGCAATGGCAACCCACTCCAGTACTCTTGCCTGAAAAATCCCAGGGACAGAGGAGCCTGGTAGGCTGCAGTCCATGGGGTCACTACGAGTTAGACACAACTGAGTGACTTCACTTTCATGCATTGGAGAAGGAAATGGCAACCCACTTCAGTTTTCTTGCCTGGAGAATCCCAGGGATGGGGGAGCCTGGCAGGCTGCCATCTATGGGGTTGCGCAGGGTCAGACACGACTGAAGCGACTTAGCAGCAGCAGCAGCAGGTTGGTCGTAACTTTACTTCCAAAGAGTAAGCGTCTTTTAATTTCATGGCTGCAAACACCATCTGCAATGATTTTGGAGCCCCAAAAAATGAAGTTTGACACCGTTTCCAGTTTCCGCATCTATTTGCCATGATCTTAGTTTTTTGAATGTTGAGCTTTAAGCCAACTTTTTCACTCTCCTCTTTCACTTTCATCAAGAGGCTTTTTAGTTCTCTTCACTTTCTGCCATAAGGGTGGTGTCATCTGCATATCTGAGGTTATTGATATTTCTCCTTGCAATCTTGATTCCAGCTGTGCTTCTTCCATCCCAGTGCTTCTGATGATATACTCTGCANGCTCAACTGGAATTCCATCACCTCCACTAGCTTTGTTCATAGTGATGCTTTCTAAAGCCCACTTGACTTCACATTCCAGGATGTCTGGCTCTAGATGAGTGATCACACCATCAGGATTATCCAGGTCGTGAAGATCTTTTTTGTATAGTTCTGTGTATTCTTGCCACCTCTTCTTAATATCTTCTGCTTCTGTTAGGTCCATACCATTTCTGTCCTTTATGGAGCCCATCCTTGCATGAAATGTTCCCTTGGTATCTCTAATTTTCTTGAAGAGATCTCTAGTCTTTCCCATTCTGTTTTTTCCTCTATTTCTTTGCATTGATTGCTGAGGAAGGCTTTCTTATCTCTCCTTGCTATTCTTTGGAACTCTGCATTCAGATGCTTATATCTTTCCTTTTCTCCTTTGTTTTTCGCCTCTCTTCTTTTCACAACTATTTGTAAGGCCTCCCCAGACAGCCATTTTGCTTTTTTGCATTTCTTTTCCATGGTGATGGTCTTGATCCTTGTCTCCTGTACAATATCACAGACCTCCATCCATAGTTCATCAGGCACTCTTTCTATCAGATCTAGTCCCTTAAATGTATTTCTCACTTCCACTGTATAGTCATAAGGGATTTGATTTAGGTCATACCTGAATGGTCTAGTGGTTTTCCCTACTTTCTTCAATTTCAGTCTGAATTTGGCAACAAGGAGTTCATGATCTGAGCCACAGTCAGCTCCTGGTCTTGTTTTTGTTGACTGTATAGAGCTTCTCCATCTTCGGCTGCAAAGAATATAATCTATCTGATTTCGGTGTTGACCATCTGGTGATGTCCATGTGTAGAGTCTTCTCTTGTGTTTTTGGAAGAGGGTGTTTGCTATGACCAGTGCGTTCTCTTGGCAAAATTCTACTAGCCTTTGCCCTGCTTCATCTGTACTCCAAGGCCAAATTTGCCTGTTACTCCAGGTGTTTCTTGACATCCTACTTTTGCATTCCAGTCCCCTATAATGAAAAGGACATCTTTTTTGGGTGTTAGCTCTAAAAGGTCTTGTAGGTCTTCATAGAACGATTCAACTTCAGCTTCAGTGTTATTTGTTGCGGCATAGGCGTGGATCACCATGATATTGAATGGTTTGCCTTGGAGGTGAACAGAGATCGTTCTTTCATTTCTGAGATTGTATCCAAGTACGCATTTCAGACTCTTTGTTGACCATGATGGCTACTCCATTTCTTCTAAGGGATTCCTGCCCACAGTAGTAGATATAATGGTCATCTGAGTTAAATTCACCTATTCCAGTCCATTTTAGTTCGCTGATTCCTCGAATGTCGGCGTTCACTCTTGCCATCTCCTGTTTGACCACTTCCAATTTGCCTGGATTCATGGACCTAACATTTCATGTTACTATGCAATATTGCTCTTTACAGCATCTAACCTTGCTTCTATTACCAGTCACATCCACAACTGGGTATTGTTTTTGCTTTGGCTCCACCTGTACAATATAATGATTCAAAACTGTGGTTATACCCTATCTATAGTTATTATAAAATACGGGCTACAATCTCCCATGTTGTACAATATATCCTTGTAGGTTATTTTACACCTGATAGTTTGTACCTCTGACTCCTCTACCCCTCTATTGCCCCTCCCCTCATCCCTCTCCCCAGTGGTAACTATTGTGGAATGAAAACTACCACAAACCAGTGTCTATAACAAAGAAGGAGACTGACAGACACAGTAAATGAAAGAGGCTTTCAAGGAATGCTGGAGGAGGTGGTAGGGTGTTCTAGAGGCTATACCTCTTACCCTTTCAAACAAAATTTGATATGAATGTGTCATCATAAATCTGAGAAAAGAAGGACCTGAAGGGGAGGAGGATTTTCCAGCAGAGGAAATAGTGAGCTTGCACATGATGCCCTGGTCAGGTGTCGGAATCTGCTTAGAACCCCCCAAATGATGGAAATCTTGCAGCCAAGTCAGTGGACTCCCACCATCAATGAAGCAGGGAGGAGGGCACTTCAGTGAAGAAGTAGGCAACATAGATATTGCTTCTGGAGGAAACTTGGAGGCAAAATCAGAGAACTCTCTGCCAGAGAGGGATGGTTTCCCTCCATGCTCCACAGCAGGGGTTTTTCCAGATTGCTGTAGGAGCTCTGGGCTCAGGAGACCGGATGTGTGATTCAGGAGGGTACAAAAACAGCCCTATATGCTTCATCTCTTACAGCCCTCAGTTCCCAACTCATCTCTCTCTCTGCAGAGTCTATGACCATGTCTGATGGCAGCTTCTTCCTACACGTCACAGGCTGTAAGCTTCATAGAGCTCAGCTGGCAGGCGAGTGCAGGAGGGGGACAATGCCAATAGTGAGAAGCCACATTGAGGGCCTCCAGCGCTGGGAAATGACAGAGCATGCTAGGAAGTCTATGAATGGCCTCTGAGGCTGTTTAGAGCTTATCAAGTCCTCCTTTCTCCTTTTGCTGAAAACTCCCATGGCAGTGAAAGGAACCTCTGTCTCATTTATTTCAAAGGGGGATTTGTAAAAAAAAAAAAAAAATATTCAACATTATCCAAGTAGCTCTTTACTGGCTAATTTTCAGAGCTAAATATCTCAATTGTTGCAAAACATTTCTTTTTCATATGAGTCAAAGCAACTGGGGATGCGGCCGGACATCAGATCCATTTTGCATTTATACATTCTGTTTCTCTTTAGGAGATAGCCAATGCTTAAGCCTTTCAGAAACTATTTTTAGGGTACAACTGCTCAGTGATAAGAGTTCATCAGAATAAAATCAACTTCAGGAAGTAGGGATGTTCCTGCAAAGCGCTCTTGTTATTTGAGATCAATGAACTCCAAATCCCCTAAAACTGTTGCAGACCCACAGAAGAAGTCTGTCCCCTTGTAGAAAAGTAAGCGAGGATGTGCTGGGGCACTCAAGGGTCATGGCCTTTATTTGGGGGGGTGTAAGTGGAAATTCCAACCACCTCACTTCTCTCACATCCAGGAAGCAGGCAAAAAAAGCTGGGTGTGTGTGTGTGAGCTATAATCGTGCTACAATGACATTATTCAAAGTAAAAATATAAATAGTTTCAGTGACAGAGACATACTCAGGTTACCTTTAAAAATAAGTGTTGGGAGCTGTGTTTCTACTTCTGCCATTATTGCTACCACTTTAAAAAATGGGAACCATCCCCTCGAAGCCAAATACCCTGCCACAGGCAGATCAGGAATTGGAGTAACCTTGGGTGAAAGTGGAGGAGGAATCTGTCCAGCTTCACACAGGTGGCCTGCCATTTGTGCCTCCTCAGTTCCTCTGCCCACCTCTGCCGCCATTTCACTATTTCTGCTTTCTCATAGTTTTTGCTTCCTCATCTTATTGCTTCTGTTCCCCTTAGCCTCATTGGCCATGTGTGAGTCTAACCGTATCTCCCAGTTTCTTTCAAGACACGCACTCAGCCCCTGAGCTTGCTTCTCCCTGCCTCACTCACCAAGTGTTTCCTCATTCCAGACTCAAAGAGAGGATGTAAAGGCCCAGTCCATCTCTTCCTATATGGCTGGCCACCCTGAGAACTGATTGCTTTTAGATGCATCCAGTTGTAGACTATGAATGGAATCGTGTGGTTCCAAATGTGGCAGTCCTAGGCTTCCCTGGTGACTCAGTGGTAGAGAGACACGAGTTTGATCCCTGATCTGGAAAGATCCCACTGCCACGGAGCAACTAAGCCTGTGCACCACAACTCCTGAGCCTGTGCTCTGGAGCCCGGCAACTGGAATTACTGAAGCCTGCATGCCCTAGAGCCTGTGCTCCACAACTGAGTTCAAGCTACTGGCATCAAGTCGCTAAACGTAGGGTTGGGAGGAGAGGCTCTTCCAGTAGGTGTGAACAGGCTCCAGCCCACCACTTCCACTGGCTCTTCACACAGTCTGTTCTGCTCAGAACCACCTTCCCCCAGTTCTTCCACTTCTCCCCATACACTTCCAGGCTAATTGCTACAAAGCTTCAACTAGTGGCAAGCTGCAGCCACCTTGCCTGGGGGCAATGCTCCTCCTACCTGCCTCTAAGTCCCCAGTGTTTCCCTCTAATACAGATGCTCATGAGTGTCTCCATTAGACCCTGAGCTCAAGGCATCCACCAGACTGCACAGTAGCCAGCACATAGTGAGTACTCCAAAATACTGATTGCAGGCATGCATGAAGATACTCTGTCTAATGAAATCTCTTCATGGGGGCAGCTGTCAAGTTGACCTGCTACGAGGGCACACAGAATATATTTACTGAAGATGTAAACAGTGCAGCTTGGAAAAGATTTTCCAAGAGTTGGGTTGGTCACTGGCTCATTCTCACTTCATTAAGATGCTTGTGCCCAAGAGATCAGTAATTGCATTTTTTGGTCCCTAGTCCTGCATTTGCCTTCCTGTCCCTGAATCCCCAGGGAGGCATTCATTAGTGAATGAGCACCTCTCGCAAGGGTGGAAGATGTCTGTGTGCAAGCCGAGCACTTCACTTGTTTTGGTTTGTGAGAAATGCTTGTCAGAGGGACAATAAAGCCATCAGGCTAGGGTGTGTGTGGCACAGCAGAGGATTCTGGGGTGATGGTGGGAGGGATATGGGGACAAGGAGCAGTCAGGAAGAAAATTTGAAGGGTATTGATTCATTCTCAACATGTTTTCTGAGCTTGGAGGGAATGAACATTCTGTATTTAAGGGACTTTGAAGGTTGATTTAATATTGCACCCTTTTTATGGAAAATCAGAGATATAGATCCTTCTGACTCTTAGCAATAAAAAAAATAGACCAGCACCTTAAAGAAGAGTCAGTGTCTATTAGTACAGGAGATAGGAAATGAAGCAGGTAAGCCTGCTGAGTACCCCGTGGAAGGGACTCGTATGCCCATGTCCCTGACCTCCCTGCACCTCCACCCCAAGGGACAGTTAGGGTTGGATTTGTACATGGGCACACATCCACAGGCACACTGGCTGCAGACAGGAAGTGGACCACCAACAGCTGCTGCCTTTTGAGTGTGCCTTTATCATCCCGTGGACTCTATTGAAAGGGAAGGGAATCATCATGCCTTCAGCCTTGTAATATCCATAATATCATTGTTACTGGAAGAGATTTTTCCCCTTTATTCTCTGCTTTACTGACTCCTCCTATTTCTTTCAACAGTTTCTAAAACGTTTTCACATAAGAGAAAACATTTCCAGAAATCCACCACATACATATCAGCCCTGAAGTTGGGTGGAGGTAGAAAAACAGAGAACTTTACAGACAAAAGAAGTGGTTCTTTACCTGGGACCACGAGCCCCAAGGGAGTCCATGGATGGCCTTCATGAGAAAAATTTCAGCTGTTTGGGGGAAGTGTCCGTCACTTTCACTGGTGTGTCAGAATGCTTCCTTCCTGAAGCCCTCAACAGTGTTAAGAGCTGGGCTGATAATGGCATAGAATAAGGCTGAACTCAAGGTATTAGGAAAGCACATGGCCTCAAAACAAGCCATGTTGGGGGTCAGAGCTCAGAGGTGATGCGCTGAAGGAGAGAGAAATGGGCTTGGGTCTCAAACAGGTGAGCTTTAAATCCAGGCTCTGCCCCTGAGCCACTGGGGTGGCTGGGCAAGTTGTGTGACCTTCCTGAACCCAGGTCCTCACTTGCTGTGAGATCTAAGTGGGCCAGAGTCCTGTGTGCTTGAAAAGCTGGGCGACATGGCACAGGTTATTTTTAAACAGTATGTTGGCTATATTTTCCAGTTCTAGGCTTAGTATATTCTTCCATCTCTAGACATTTTCAGGTGAAGAAATTCCAACTTTAAAGCAATGAGTCCAATTGTTCATCTGGAAAAGCACAAGAAGAAGTCAGACTTTTATGAATGTTCTATGGTGTACTGAAATTTAGAAAAAAATTTACCTGAAAAGGTATCTGGGGGTTAAAGAAAGAAATAACAAGCAGCATATTATTTGAAAATGCAGTAGTACACTGTTTAAAAATAAGTTTATTCTACGTGGCCAGACTTTTTCAGACACCCTCTATATTCAGGTTGTTGAGGCACCATTTTATTTATTTTTCCCTGTGGTTGAAGCAGAGGTTTGTGAACCCCAAAGACACCAATCAGCAGCACAGCGAGAGGTCCCCTCGTTCTGGGGCTATGCTCCATCAACTGTTCATCCCACACTGGCGTGTGTGGCTGGTCACATGCCCTGTCCCCTGCCCCTCCCTCTGTCACTCTCAAGTCCAGGAGCATGGGGGTGTCTAGCAGTCCTCCTCCGTGCTCTCACCCTTAACAGACTACCACCCTGGGTCTGTCCTGAGGGGAAAAGACTGCTGATCAGAGAAGACTTCAGTCGCATCTATTCACATGATCATGGTTTTCTAAAAAAAAAATGATGGTTATGATGAGAATGTAAATCGATATAGCCATGATGGAGATGGTGTGGAGATTCCTTTAAAAAACTAGGAGAAAAACTACCATATGATCCAGCAATCCCACTACTGGGCATGAACTCTGAGAAAACCATAAAACAAAAAAACAACAACCAAAACCAAAAAAGAAACATGTACCCTAATGCTCAATGCAGCACCATTTACGATAACCAGGATGTGGGAGCAACCTCGATACCCATTGACAGGTGAATGGATAGAGCTGTGGTACGCATATACAATGGAATATTACTCAGCCATAGATAGGAACAAATGTGAGTCAGTTTGAGTAAAGTGAATGAGCCTAGAACCTGTTATACAGAGTGAAATAAGTCAGAAAGAGAAAAACAAATACTGCATGTTAACACATACACATGAAATCTAGGAGCTTCCCCCTGGCTCAGTGGGTAAGGAATCTGCCTGCAATGCAGGAGACAACAGTTTGATCCCTGGGTCAGGAAGATCCCCTGGAGGAGGGCATGCAACCCACTCCAGTATTCTTGCCTGGAGAACCCCATGGACAGAGGAGCCTGCTGGGCTATAGTTCACGGGGGTACAAAGAGTCCAACATGACTGAAGGGACTGAGCACACATACGTGAGCAGAATCTAGAAAAGTGGTGCTGCTGAACCTATTTTCAGGCAGCAATGGAGACACAGAGAACAGACTTGTGAACACAGTGCAGGGGAGGAGAAGACGGGATGAGCTGAGAGAGCACTGAAACACACACGTTACTGCATGCAAAGCAGATAACTAGCAGGAAGTTGCTGTATCACACAGGGAGCTCAACCTGGGGTTCTGTGACGGTCCACATGGGTAGGATGGTGTGGGCGTGGGGCAGTGGTTGGAGGCAGGGTCAAGAGGGCAGGGACATATGTATACTTATGGCTAATTCATGTTCTTGCATGACAGAAACTAACACAATATTGTATAGCAGTTATCCTCTGATTAGAAAGGAATTTTTTAAAGTAATGGGGAAAATGATGATTAAAGAAGAAGCCTGGAGGGCTGCTTCTTCTTTGTCACCCCTTCTTCCGGTGGGTGCTCCTGCTGAGCGCCCCTAGAGGCGCCTCCCCTTTCCTTCTCTCAGCTCTTTGCACCTGGATTGCCACTGCTTGCTGAATGCTCTGTCTTCCTCCCTGGCTCATGTCCAGTTCTCACCAGCACAGAAAGTATCTTTCAAGGTATTATTTCTTAAAGAAACTAAAAGCTTCCTGAAAATGTCACTATTTGAGATTACTGAGTTACACTTGGAGAAAAAGTTACTCAAATAAGAAATGTCTCCTTAGTAAAGCCAAACATCGGAGCTACAACTTCCCAACTTGTTTTCTCTTGTGAAGCCATGACATTAAGGTAAGAAGACACACAGGAAGCAAACAAGCTCGTCAGCATGCTAACAGATTTTTACTAATGAAGGGATAGCCAGGTGCCCTCTCAAAGCCCTAGATCCGCTTCACAGACGTTTCCTCTGTAAGTGTTAGTCACTCATTCCTACCCTTTGTGATCCCATTGACTGTAGCCCACCAGGCTCCTCTGTCCATGGGGATTCTCCAGGCAAGAATACTGGAGTGGGTTGCCATTCCCTTCTCCAGGGGATCTTCTTGACCCAGGAATCGAACCCAGGTCTCCCACAATGCAGGCACATTCTTTCTGAACCACCATCTGAACCACCAGGGAAGCCTCTGTGAGGAGCACACCAAAGACAACGTTGGGTCTGGAAATGTGAGGGAACTGGTTCCCAGCCATAGTAGGGCAAAGGATCTCCTAGACAGTTTTTGGAAAATGTAGTTTCCCAAAATATAGTCCTAGAGATGCTGATTCCAGAGGTCTGAAGTAGGGCCTGGAATCTGTATTTAACAAATGCTGCCTCTGATTCAGTTGATCAGTTAGGTTTGGGGACTGACTTCTGAGGAACCTGTAACTGACTCGTCTTGAAACCATTCTCCATGACTCATGTCTCCAAAGCCAGGGATGAGTATGTGTAAGAATCGCCCACAGAGCTCATTAAAAATGCAAATCTCACATCCAGTAGAAAGTGCTAAAATGACAAAGAGAGACAACAGCAAATACAGGTACAGCAGGGGAGCAGCTGGAACTCTTATAACATTGCTGATGGGAGTGTAAAACTGTACAGTCTTTTTGAAAAGCTGCTTGCCAATTTCCTATAAGGTTAAACGCATACCTACTCTGTGATCAAGCAATTCCACTCCTAGGAATTTACTCAAGAGAAGTGAAAGCATATGTTCATATAAAGACTTGTGTACTAGTTGGAGAAAAGATAGTCTCGTCAGTAAGTGGTACTGGGAGAGTGGACAGCTATATGTAAAAGAACGAAATTAGAGTATTCCCTAACACCACACACAAAAATGAACTTAAAATGGATTAAAGACCCAAATATAAGGTCAGATATTATAAAACTCTTTGAGGAGAACAGGCAGAACACTCTCTGACATAAACTGCAGCAAGATCTTTTTGACCCATTGCCTAGAGTAATGAAAATAAAAACAAACAAAAAAAAATGGGATCTAATTAAACTTAAAAGCTTTTGCAAAAAAAAAAAAAAAGCAATAACCCATAAACAAAATGAAAAGACAACCCACAGAATGGGAGAAAATATTTGTGACAAAGCAACCCACAAGGAATTACTCTCCAAAATATATCAATACAAACAGCTCATGTAGCTCAATAACAAAAAACCAAACAACTTAATCAAACAATGAGTGGAAGATCTAACAGATATTTGTCCAAAGAAGACATACAGATGCCCAAAAGGGCATATATCTTTTCATACAGATGAAAAGATGCTCAACATCACTGATTATTAGAGAAATGCAAATCAAATGAGGTCCACCTCACACTGGTCAGTATGCCCATCATCAAAAAGTCTACAAACAATGCTGGAGAGGGTGTGGCGAAAAGGGAATCTTCTACGTTGTTAGTCGGATTGTAAATTGGTACACCCATTATGGGGAACAATATGGAGGCGCCTTAAAAAAACTAAAAATAGATCTACCATATGACCCAGCAATTCCATTCCTGGCCACACACTCAGAGGAAACTATAATTCAAAAAGATACACACACCCCGGTGTTCATTGTGGCATTATTTACAATAGCCAGGACATGGAAGCAATTCAAATATCCATCAACAGAGGAATGGAAAAGGAGATGTGATACGTATATACAATGGAATATCACTCAGCCATTAAAAAAGAATGAAATAAGGCCATTTGCAGTGATATGAATTTACTAGAGAGTGTCATACTGAGTGAAGTAAGTCAGACAGAGAAGAACAAATAATGTATGATATCACTTATATGTAGAAGCTAAAAAATGGTAAAAATGAACTAGTTTACAAAACAGTTACAGATATAGAAAAAGAGGTTACGGTTACAGGGGAAAAAAGGGGGGATAAATTGGAAGACTGAGATTGACGTAGACACACCTCTATATATAAAATAGATAATCAACATGGACCTACTATAAACACAGGGAACTCTATTCAAAACTCTGTAATGAGCTACATGGGAAAAGAACCTAAAAAGAGTGGCTATATGGATATGTATAACTGATTCACTTTGCTGTATAGCAGAAAGTAACACAACATTACAAAGCAACTATATTTCAGTAAAAATTTAAAAAAAAAGACTTGTGTACTAGTATTCATAATAACTAAAAAATAGAAACAATTTCTGGTAGATACACTCTAACATGACTCTGGATAATCAACAGCCTTGTCCACTTCCCTTTCCTAGAGTCTGGGTGAAATCTGTGACTTGTTCTATCCAAGACAGCAAAGATGATAGAGTGTCATTCCTACAATTGTATTTTAAAAGATTCTGTTTAAGTACACTGAAAGGGGAGCTCTCCTGCTGGCCTTAGTGGAGCATACAGCCCTATTGTAAACTGTCTATGGGAGGGCCACGTGGCAGGGAACTGCAGAGGGCAGCCTCCAACTGATGGCCAGTAAGAAGCCAAGATTCTGAGTTCCACAACTGCAAGGATCTGATTTCTGAACTTGGAAGAGGTCCCTGAGCTCTAGACAGGAATGCAGACTGGCTAACACTGTGGATCTAGTTCTGTGAGACTCTGTGCACAGGACCCAGCTAAGCCATGTCTAGACTCCTGATGCATGGAAATTGTGAGATAAAAATTGTGTGTTTTTTAAACTGCTACACTTGTGGTAATTTATTACATTGTCCGGGGCTTCCCTGGTGGCTCAGTGGTAAACAAGCCACCTGCCAGAGCAGGAGATGTGGATTTGCTCTCTGGGTCAAGAAGATCCCCTGGAGAAGGAAATGGCAACCCACTCCAGCATTCTTGTCTGGGAAATCCTATGGTAGGAAGAGCGTGCAAGTTACAACCCATGGAGTCCCTAAAGAGTTGGATATGACTTAGAGACTGAACAACAGTAATTACACTGCCTAGAAAAGGAATACACAACTCCAATGTCTATCAACAGGTGAATGTATAAACAGAGTGCAGATTGTTCTTGAAACGGAATATTACTTAGCAACAAAAAGGAACTACCAATACATGTAACAACATGGATAACTATCAAAACATGTTGAACTAAAGAAGCCTGACTCAAAATGGTATATGTGGTGTGATACAAATGAGAATAGTGGCTGCTTCTCGAGAGTAGGGTTAGTTGACTGTAAGGGGCCTAAGGAAACTTCCTGGAATGATAGAAGTCCTGGGTGGCATGGTGGTTACATAGGGTATACATATTTTTCAAATCCCATTGAATGCTATACTTAAAATATATATATTTAATTGTATGTGAAATTACATTTCAATTTTAGAAAAACACAAGTACCTTCCAGATTCTGACTCTGTGGGTCTAACCTGAGCAGTAGGATGTAGCATTCTCAACTAACGAACATCACCAGACAACTCTAATGTAGAAGTCCTTGGACCACATTTTAAAAAACACCACCAAGCAGTGGATTATTTACGGAGGAAGGATGGAGGGATCAGAAACATATGCTTTCTTTTGACTCAATTTAGCTTTCTCCCAAGAGATTTGTATTCTAATTAGAACAACAATGTCTTCATCTGTTATTTAGCCAGTCAACAGGCAACTTCATTTCAGTTCAATTAATTATTTTCCAAGTACTTGTTATTTATCTTATTCAAAGAAATCACAAGACAGCCATTCTTCCAAAGAAGTTAAACTTTTGTTTGAGGGAAAATGTCCATATATGCATAAAACTGGTAACTTCAAATCCAATACAAAGAAAACAAGATAATCACCCATTCTCTTCAGTTATCAAACCTAGTTACTTGGTCACTTTCCAAAGTATTCCCAGTGGCCCCACTTCTCCTATGGCATTCTGCCTTTAAAGTCACCTTTTTATGAGATAGTTCCATATATGCATAAAACTGGTAACTTCAAATCCAATACAAAGAAAACAAGATAATCACCCATTCTCTTCAGTTATCAAACCTAGTTACTTGGTCACTTTCCAAAGTATTCCCAGTGGCCCCACTTCTCCTATGGCATTCTGCCTTTAAAGTCACCTTTTTATGAGATAGTTAATCATTTTAATGATCTTTCAGATGTTGTTCCCCTTCCTAGGTTTCCTCCATTTGTTCAATCTTAAAGGTTTTTTTTCCCCCCCCCCTCTCATTTTATCCATTTTTTTTTTTTTTCTGGCTGGCCATGAATCATGCTGCTAGGAGATTTCAGGAGCTCTCACCTGAGGATAATGACAACAAGGAGCCCCATGTGCCTTCCCTGATGTCTTCACAAAGCTCCTGGTATTGCCTCCTGTTGTAAGAACCAAGGAAGGATACTTATTGCAAGCAGAGGCCTGACTGGACAGATGAAATACAACATCTTAACCCCAGATGCTGCTGTTCTTCACTGAGTTTATGTCACCTGGAGAAATCCTAAGCATTGGATTTTAATCCTAATTAAATATCACAATCTATAATATTCATGTAGATTCCTACCTTTGAAAGCTTTCTGACAATTTCCTATTTCATTGTCCTCGATTCCAGGTCATTCTAAATGATGTTTTTCTATTATGGACAATAACATGGTTAATGATCCAGAAAAATAATGTTTATCTTCAGTAACACAGACAGGAATGTTCTCCTTTATAATAGAAGAGTAAGATACTCCAAATTGGCAAAGGCTTTTCAAACATATTGTTGTTATGGTAAATTCACATTTATCTAGAATGCAAATCCAGGGAACTAAACAAAACAATACATTACAGAAAAGTAACTAGGGTGGAGAATGCCCAGGGAATCTGGACCAAAGAAGGGAAGGAAGGGTCAAATGGGCTGTATTCTAAGAAAAGATGTGCTGTCTACACAGCTCCAAGAAGTAAAATTAGGTCTAATGGTGGACAGAATGGAGTGACAGGTTTTAGTGTAATAAATATTCAAAGGTAAGCTTCTTGGGAAAGTATTCATTTTCCATGGCTGCCACAAGAAATGTGGCAGTTTAAAACACCGCTCGTTTATTACCTCACAGTTCTATAAGTTGGGGGTTATGTGTTACAGAGCAGTGGAGAACGAATACACATAGCTTTATCCCTAATTCCTCTTTTTTGCTCACATTCCGTGTCTAATCCATCAGAAAATCTTATTGGCTCTAGTCATACCCAGAATCTATCTGACCATCTCAACCATCTTCACTGCCACCACCCTGGCCCATCGTCTCCCTGCTTCCATGCCCTAATTCTTAAACTCATCCTGTTCTTAAAGGAGTACCCACCATCTTTGTAAGACGTTAGGTAGGTCATGTCACTCTGGTGCTCAATACCCTGCAGCCTTTTTCTCATTCCATTTATGCATGCATGCTAAGTCACTTCAGTCGTGCCTGACTCTGCAACCCTATGGACTGTGCCCACCAGGCTCCTCTGTCCATGGGATTCTCCAGGCAAGAGTGTTAGGGTGGGTTGCCATGCTCTCCTACAGGGGATCATCCCAACCCAGGGATCAAACCTCGTCTCATATGTATCCTGCATTGGCAGGTGGGTTCTTTACCACTAGCACCACCTAGGAAGCCCATTTCACATATACAAAAGCCAAAGTCTTACAAGGACTCTATATGATATTCCCTCCCCTCCCCCATCCTCTCAGATCTCATCAACTATTAATCTACACCCCCCATCTCCCCTCCCCGATCTTCTCTAATACCCCACTCTCACCAACTCACCTCTTGGTCTCTATTTAAATTTGCAAGCCCATCCACCCTCCACACCCCTCCCTACATCCTTGACACTTATCATCCCCTGACTATTGTTTGGGGCCAGGCCCCTTGCTGCCTAGCCAGGTTCAGTTCAGTTGATCAGTTGTCTGATGCTGGGACCCCATGGACTGCAGCAAACCAGGCCTCCCTGTCCATCACCAACTCCTGGAACCTACTCAAACTCAGTCCATTGTGTCGGTAATGCCATCCAACCATCTCATCCTCTGTTGTCCCCTTCTCCTCCCACCTTCAATCTTTCCCAGCATCAGGGTCTTTTCCAGTGAGTCAGTTCTTCCCATCAGGTGGCCAAAGTATTGGAGTTTCAGCTTTAGCATCAGTCCTTCCAATGAACATTCAGAACTGATTTCCTTTAGGATTGAATGGTTGGATCTCTTTGCAGTCCAAGGGACTCTCAAGAGTCTTCTCCACACCATAGTTCAAAAGCATCAATTCTTTGGTGCTCAGCTTTCTTTATAGTCCAACTCTCACATCCATACATGACTACGTATGGAAAAACTATAGCTAATATGGAAAAACCATAGCTACTATGGAAAAACCATAGCTTGAACTAGACGGACCTTTGCTGGTAAAGTAATGACTCTGCTTTATAATATGCTGTCTAGGATGGTCATGGCTTTTCTTCCAAAAAGTGTCTTTTAATTTTATGGCTGAAGTCACCATCTGCAGTGATTTTATAGCCACCCCCCCCCCAAATAAAATCTGTCACTGTTTCCACTGTTTCCCCATCTATTTGCCAAGAAGTGATGGGACCAGATGCCATGATCTTAGTGTTCTGAATGTTGAGTTATAAGCCAACTTCTTCACTCTTCTCTTTCATTTTCATCAAGAGGCTCTTTAGTTCTTCTTCTCTTTCTGCCATAAGGGTGATGTCATCTGTGTATCTGAGGTTACTGATATTTCTCCCTGCAATCTTGATTCCGGCTTGTGCTTCATCCAGCCCAGCATTTTGCATGATGTACTCTCTGTATAAGTTAAATAAGCAGGGTGACAATATACAGCCTTGATGTACTCCTTTCCCGATCTGGAACCAGTCTGTTGTTCCATGCCCAGTACTAACTCTTGTTTCTTGACCTGCATACAGATTTCTCAGGAGGTAGGTCAGGTGGTCAGGTGTTCCCATCTCTTTAAGAATTTTCCACAGTTTGTTGTGATCCACACAGTCAAAAGCTTTGGCATAGTCAATAAAGCAGCAGTAGATATTTTTCTGGAACTCCCTTGCTTTTTTGATGATCCACCAGATGCTGTCAATTTGATCTCTGGTTCCTCTGCCTTTTCTAACTCCAGCTTGAACATCTGGAATTTCACGATTCATATACTGTTGAAGCCTGGCTTGGAGAATTTTGAGCATTACTTTGGCAGTGTGTGAGAGATGGAGCCAAAGCAAAAACAACATCCAATTGTGGATGTGATGGGTGATGGAAGTATAGTCTGATGCTGTAAAGAGCAATGTTGCATAGGAACCTGGAATGTTAAGTCCATGAATCAAGGCAAATTGGAAGTGGTCAAACAGGAGATGGCAAGAGTGAACGTCAACATTTTAGCAATCAGTGAACTAAAATGGACTGGAATGGGTGAATTTAACTCAGATGATCATTATGTCTACTACTGTGGACAAAAATCCCTTAGAAGACATGGAGTAGCCATCATGGTCAACAAAAGAGTCCGAAATGCGATACTTGGGCACAGTCTCAAAAATGACAGAATGATCTCTGTTCATTTCCAAGGCAAACCATTCGATATCACAGTAATCCAAGTCTATGCCCCGACCAGCAAGGCCAAAGAAGCTGAAACTGAATGGTTCTATGAAGACCTACAAGACCTTTTAGAACTAACACCCAAAAAAGATGTACTTTTCATTATAGGGGACTGGAATGCAAAAGTAGGAAGTCAAGAAACACCTGGAGTAGCAGGCAAATTTGGCCTTGGAGTACAAAACGAAAAAGGTCAAAGGCTAACAGAGTTTTGCCAAGGGAACGCACTGGTCATAGCAAACACCCTCTCTCAACAATACAAGAGAAGACTCTACACGTGGACATCACCAGATGGCCAACACCTAAATCAGATTGATTATATTCTTTGCAGTGGAAGATGAAGAAGTTCTATACAGTCAGTACAAACAATACTGGGAGATGACTGTGGCTCAGATCATTAACTCCTATTGCCAAATTCAGACTTAAATTGAAGAAAGTAGGGAAAACCACTAGACCATTCAGGTATGATCTAAATCAAATCCCCTACAATTATACAGTGGAAGTGAGAAATAGATTCAAGGGATTAGATCTGATAGATTGAGTGACTGAAGAACTATGGATGGAGGTTCATGACATTGTACAGGAGGCAGTACATCAAGACCATCAAGACCATCCCCAAGAAAAAGAAATGCAAAAAGGCACAATGGTTGTCTGAGAAGGCCTTACAAATAACTGAGAAAAGAAGAGAAGCAAAAGGCAAAGGAGAAAAGGAAAGATATCCATTTGAATGCAGAGTTCCAAAGAATAGCAAGGAGAAGATAAGAAAGACTTCCTCAGTGATCAATGCAAAGAAATAGAGGAAAGCAATAGAATTGGAAAGATTAGAGATCTCTTCAAGAAAATTAGAGCTACCATGGGAACATTTCATGCCAAGATGAACACAATAAAGGACAGAAATGGTATGGACCTAACAGAATCAAAAGATGTTAAGAAGAGGTGGCAAGAATACACAGAACAACTATACAAAAAAGATCTTCGTGACCCAGATAACCATGATGGTGTGATCACTCACCTAGAGCCAGACATTCTGGAACGCGAAGTCAAGTGGTTCTTAGGAAGCATCACTACGAACAGAGCTAGTGAAGGTGATGGAAATCCAGTTGAGGTGTTTCAAATCCTAAAAGATGATGCTGCCTAACCCAGGACTCCTCTAATGAGCAGCCTTAGCCCAGAGTTCCCCTGTGGGATGGCAGAGTTGCTATCAGATCTCTGAATTGGTCTCAAGACTTTCCCTGCCCAATCTTGCCTCCTTTTCTCTTAATGGCATTGCACCCAATAATCTTTTGCGCTCCAGTTCCATCTTTGTGTCTGCTTCCCAGAGACCCAAACTTATGCATGTACTGTAGAAGCACTTTACCTATATTAACTCACTTAAATGCTTGGCTTTGCCCCACTTCTAGCTTCTACTCATGGAGCTTTCAACATTTCTTAGAATCGAAATCCCCAGCATCACGGGAATTAACTAAGCTTCCTAAATCCTTATTTTTAATCAGTAAAACTCTCCTATTCTTAACTTTAAACCACGGCAAAATTACCTCATTTTTCTTATCCTGTAAAGAACATAAACCTTTGTTAGACCGTTTAGCACCCTGTAATGATCTGTCTTCTCACTGCCACACATCCTAGATGAGCTGTCTCCTTTTCTGCCCATGTTCTGGGCATGAACGGCCATCTGATATCCCACTGCTCTCCTGGGACTCCTGCTGAAGCTGCCTCTCAAAGACTCCCTGCTTGCCTCTGTCGGCTAGTGGTCTACATTTTCTACTGTCTCACCCTCCTCGCTTGCCTGTTTCTTCTGGACTTCTTTCTCGTCGTCTCCCTTCACCCCTGGTCTGGACACTGCTGAACGCACAGCACTTGGCCCACCTCTCTGTTGTCTCTGGGTAGTTTCTTCCAGAGGACTCACCTATCCTCCAGCGTCACTTGTCACTTGCAGATTTCTCATGATGTTGACCTCTAACACTTCAGTGCTTTGTTACCACTTCAGAAGATATTCTACAGACGAAATCTTCACAGGGAAACCGGAAGCCATAAACACAGACACTGGTAAATTTGATGACTAAAAATTTAAAACACCTGCATAGCTAAAAATCCAACAAAGGAATGTAAAAAGAACCGACAAACAAAACCTACCAGAAGCAAAGTTAACAGATGAATTGTAAGTTGAGAAAAATATTTATAATCCATACGGAAAGTGACTGATTTTCTCATACTGATGACCCTTACAGATTTATAAAAATGCCCCTGAGCAACCCAATAAGGAAAAAATGGGGAAAAGGTAAGACCAGAAGGCAATGGCACCATACTCCAGTATTCTTGCCTGGAAAGTCCCATGGATAGAGGAGCCTGGTAGGCTGTAGTCCATGGGGTCGCTAGGAGTCGGACACGACTGAGCGACTTCACGTTTACTTTTCACTTTCTTGTATTGGAGAAGGAAATGGCAACCCACTCCAGGGTTCTTGCCTAGAGAATCTCAGGGACAGGGAGCCTGGTGGGCTGCCGTCTAGGGGGTCGCACAGAGTCGGACACGACTGAAGCGACTTAGCAGCAGCAACAGCAGAAAGCTTATAGGGTTAAAAAAGGCAAGTGGGTGCTGAGACAACTGGATATTGACATTCAAAAGAATAAATTTGGACACCTACTTCATAGCATATACAAATGCTAACTCAAAATAGATCAAAGTTCCCAGTTTAAGAGCTAAAACTAGAAAACTCATAGAAAAAAACACAAAGGTAAATCTTTGTGATCTTGGATTTGGCAAAATTTTCTTAGATATGATGGCAAAAGGAGAGCAACCAAAGGAAAAAATAAATAGGACTTTTAAAAAATTTAAAAGTGTCCTTTATATATCAAAGGACACTATCAAGAAAGTGAAGAGTTAAGTCACAGAATGGGGAAAAAATATTTGCAAATCATGTAATGAGGAATTGGTAGTGCTGACAGTATGTGATGAATACTTACAAGTCAACAATTAAACAGTTTTAAAATGAACAAATAAATAAACCAATTTTAAAGTGGGCAAAGCATTTGAATGATAATTCTTTAAAGAAGATATTCAGATGGCCAATAAGCACATCAGAAATTGCTCAACCTCAGTAGTCACTAGGGAAATGCAAATCAAAACCATGATGAGATACCTCTTTCCATGTACTAGGATGGCTATAATTTGGGGAATTATAGGACAATAACAAATATTGGTAAATATGTATAGAACTGGAACCCTCATGCACTGCTGATTGGAACACAAGTGGTACAGTCACAAGGAAAACAATTTGACAGGGCCTCAAAAATTTAAACATGGAATTGCTATATGACCCAGCGATTCTATTATAGGTATATACTCAAGAAAATTAAAAATATATAGTCTTACAAACACGTGTACACAAATGTATACAGAAACGTTATTCATAATAGGCAAAAAGTGGGAACAACCCGATGGTTATCAATTTATGAGTGTATAAACAAAATGTTGATACAGAGTGAAGTAAGTCAGAAAGAGAAAATCAAGTGTCATGCATTAACGCATATATATGGAATCTAGAAAGATGGTGCTGATGAACCTATTAGTAGAGCAGCAGTGGAGACACAGACATTGAGAACAGACTTGTGGACACGGTTGTGGGGAAGGAGAGAGTGAGACGAACAGAATGGTATGGAACACATTACCATACGTGAGACAGATAGTGGGATTTGCTGTATGACTCAGGGAGCTCAAACCGGTGCTCTGTGACAACCGAGAGGGGTGGGGTGGGGTGGGGAATGCATACCTGTGACTGAGTCACGTTGAAGTATGCCAGAAATCAATACAATACTGTAAAGCAATTATCCTTCAATTAAAATAAATAAATCTTAAAAAAACCCAAAATGTGATATATCCATACTATAGAATATTATTCAGCCATAAAAAATAAAGTACTGATACTTGCTACAACATGGATAAACCTTGAAAACATTATGCTAACTCCACAGAAGTCCATATACTACTGTATGTGATTTCATTTATAGGAAATATCCAGAATGTCTTGGAACTAGACAGAAGTGGTGGTTGTACAAGCTTGTGAATATATGTACTTGAAAATGGTGAATTTATGTTATGTGAATTATATCCCCCCCAAGATGGAAAAACAGCAAGTGGCTAATAAGCATGGAAACATGATCAAACTCACTAGCAATCTTGAATATTCAAATCAAAACAACAATCAGGATTCATTTTCCCCATCACTAGAGTGTGAAAATTTACAATCTATAACACACACAACACTTCATGGTTGTAGAGAAATACTTGTATCCTGTTGAAGGGAGAATAATCTGGCATATTGTGTTTATCTCTTATGAGTAAATAACCTCAATCCCAAGAATGTACTCTATGCTTACATTTGTACATATAAGTAATGTTTAAAGCTGTTAGCTGTAGGATTGTTATTAAGAGTTAAAAACTGAAAACCATTTAATTGTATAAGCATACAATGCATGGAATGTTAAGCTACTGCTAAAAAAATAATGTGGGCTTATATGGAAAGAGTGCCCCAAATATAATTTTTTAAACAGTTATCATATATACATATATATGGTATATACATATAGGTGTGTGTGTGTGTATTTATATATATATATATGTCTCAACTATAACTTTTTAAAATGTTACATTATATATACACTATAGGGCCTAGATCTGATAGATAGAGTGCCTGATGAACTATGGAATGAGGTTCGTGACATTGTTTGAAGGAGGTCAACCCTGGGATTTCTTTGGAAGGAATGATGCTAAAGCTGAAACTCCAGTACTTTGGCCACCTCATGCGAAGAGTTGACTCATTGGAAAAGACTCTGATGCTGGGAGGGACTGGGGGCAGGAGGAGAAGGGGACGACCGAGGATGAGATGGCTGGATGGCATCACGGACTCGATGGACGTGAGTCTGAGTGAAATCTGGGAGATGGTGATGAACAGGGAGGCCTGGCGTGCTGCGATTCATGGGGTCGCAAAGAGTCGGACACGACTGAGCAACTGAACTGAACTGAACTGAATAGCTTATATATAGGGTTTCCCTGATGGCTCAGAGGGTAAAGAGTCTGCCTGCAATGAGGGAGACCCAGGTTCAGTCCCTGGGTTGGGAAGATCCCCTGGAGAAGGAAATGGCAACCCACTCCAGTGTTCTTGCCTAGAGAATCCCTGTGGACAGAGGAGCTTGGTGGTCTACAGCTCACTAGGTCACGAAGAGTCGGACACGACTGAGAGAGTTCACTTCCACCTTATATATAAACATAAATATATATATGAATATATGTATGAATGCATGTTAATTTGTAGTATAAAGACCAGAGGAGCATACACTGAATAATGGAAGATGAGGTTTGGGGGAAGTCTTACTCTCTAGCTATCATTGTTTAAAGTTTTAAAAACAAGCATGTTTAAATCTTCTATAATCAGAAAAGTGAATTACTATTTATAAAAATAACTATCTTAAAACTCAAAACATAATATGGATACATTATGGCATATTTTAAGATATTTTAAAGAGACCATTTTAGGTAAGAAAATTTATTAGAATCTAGGATATCCAACCAGTTCATCCTAAAGGAGATCAGCCCTGGGTGTTCATTGGAAGGACTGATGTGAAGCTGAACTCCAATACTTTGACCACCTCATGCAAAGAGTTGACTCATTGGAAAAGACCCTGATGTTGGGAGGGATTGGGGGCAGGAGGAGAAGAGGACGACAGAGGATGAGATGGCTGGATGGCATCACCAACTCGATGGACATCAGTTTGAGTGAACTCCAGGAGTTGGTGATGGACAGGGAGGCTTGGCGTGCTGTAATTCATGGGGTCTCAAAGACTCGGACATGACTGAGCGACTGAACTGAACTGAACTGAAGGATATCCTGGGATCCTTTTTTTGAAGTATTTCTTTACATGTGTTCATCAGTTAATGTTTTCTTTCTCCCTCTCTCACACAGTTACTAAGAGTCTTTATCTTTTTCTGCATGAAACATAAAAGAGCTGGGACTTTGGAAGTAAGAGGCTTCTGTTTTTGGACCATAATCCTGCTACACAGGATCTCTGTGCCTGTGAGCAATGATTAATTACTTAGCATCACTCTGATCATCAATAACTTCCCAGCTAAGAAAGAACTCAGCGCATCTCACCTCACTGAACTGAGGCGCCTAATGCTATTCTAGGTTTCTTAAGAGCAGGTTCCTGTCTCATTAACTACTGTGTCCCTGAGAGCTGCCTAGGGCAGTGTGCACAATAGGTGTTTTCTAAACTGAACTGAAGTTGGCGAGAGAAAGAGGCAGACAGATCCCAGTGATCCACTTGTATTAGAGGGAATATAGGGGACGAAGAGGAGAATGTTAAAATAGGACTCACCCTGAAATCATTTAGTAGGATTTCAAATATATTCCCCATTCTCCATCCCATCTTTAAAAAGGCAAGACAGGAAATCCAGAGGAAAGTGACAAGAGGGAAGCAGACAATTGTTAACAACAAAGGCAAATTTCTCCTGGGCCCCGTTTTCCAGAAGCCAGTTATGCCCACTGAACTACAGGGTGGGGACTATGAAGCAAGCCTCCATCAGACGAAAGCACCGGACCCTTCACTGTTTGCCTCCAATCATAGTGAATAGGTTTGTTGGGTTTTGTTATTGTTGTTGCTTTGTTTTCTGTTTTTCTTAAAAGCTAACCGTGGTCGGCTTCTCTTCAATATTTAGCTGATTTATTCCAAGAGGTTACTATTGGAAACTGTCACACTTTTCAAATACTTCAGCTGGTGGTGAGCATGGCTATAATGCAAAGGGTCCAGTGTCTCCTTTGAAATTGCCAAACTTGAGGTTTCAGGTTGAGGCTTGCAGTTGCTTTAAATTCTCTTTTTCGCTCGGAATTCTGCTCAGTTCAAATAAAATTCATGCTTCCCACATCAAGAAAGACAGGGAGCCATCTGAAATTTCCTGAAACACCTGGTACCAGGCAGGTTGAGGCAGGTAAACCTGTCATGCTGTCCTTGACAGGTTTGTGATAGCATCTTTTTTTTTTTTTTAGGTCTTTATGTTATTTACTGACAAATTCCAAGTAAGTCAGGGCTGATGAATGCAAAACAGCTCCTGTGACAGCGCTGTCACCACCCCCCAGAGCACAGACTTCGATTGATCTAGAACAGAGTTTTGCAAACTGGAGGTGGTGTGACCCATTGATGGGTTGGAAAAACAAGTCAGTGGATCGTGACAGTGTTTAAAAATAAAACCAAGTAGGATTTAAAAAATCAGAGTTTATAGGTTCACAGAAAAAGTAAAACAAATACTGTATATTCGATGGACGTGAGTCTGAGTGAACTCCGGGAGCTGGTGATGGACAGGGAGGCCTGGCGTGCTGCGATTCATGAGATCACAAAGAGTCAGACACGACTGAGCGACTGAACTGAACTGAACCCATAAACGTGGAATCTAGAAAAATCGTTCAGATAATCCTATGTGTAAAGCTGAAATAGAGCACACAGATGTAAAGAACACAAATGTATGGATACCAAGTGGGGACAGAAGGGAGTGGGATGAATTGGGAGACTGGGGTTGACATGTATACACTGCTGCTGCTGCTGCTGCTGCTGCTAAGTCGCTTCAGTCGTTTCTGACTCTGTGCGACCCCATAGACGGCAGCCCACCAGGCTCCCCTGTCCCTGGGATTCTCCAGGCAAGAACACTGGAATGCACTCCCATGCCCTCCTCCAAAGGATCTTCCTGACCCATAAATCAAACCTGTGTCTCTTACATCTCCTGCACTGGCAGGCGGGTTCTTTACCACTAGTGCCACCTGGGAAGCCCAAGAATGGCTTTAAAAGAAGTATATATCATGACATGTGAAAAGCACATGAAATTCAAATTTCCGCATTTCCTATTGTTCATGAAGCCGTGTGCATTTGCTGATGTGTTGTCTGTGGCTGCTTTTCCAAGTGTTGAGTAGCAGTTGCAACAGACACTTTGTGGCCCAATAAGCCTAAAATATTTACTATCATTATAGGAAAAGGTTACCAACCCATGATCTAGAAGATACTTTCTTGATATATGTTTTTTAAGTCTGTAATCTGTTCAATCTGGTTTATCAAAGAAATAGGGCAGCAATCTGATAGAACTGGAGTATGATATTGGGGGAGTGTTGTGGAGGCTGCTGCTGCTCCCCACATCACCCGGGTCCCCATCTTGCTCTGGGTGACCCTCCTCTGGCATCTGTGCTTCCCAAATGCCCACATCTGCAGCTCTCTGCCCCTGGGTTGCTGGAGCAGCTTAGCCTGCCTTGGGGGACTTAGCAGTGCCCCAGAATTTCAGCTCCTGCTGGCAGGCCCTTGGCCAGGAGGCAAGGTTATGAAACACTAACCTCCTTGCCTCAGGTCAAGAGGATGAAAGGGTACCCTCCACTTCAGAGGTGCTCTGTGGGATCAGGCTACATTCCCGTCCTCTGGGCTTGCTTGACTTCTCTCCCCACTCCGCCCACCTGCCCTCTGAGAGCACTTTCTTAACTCTTCGGGACACACAAATCTCAGTCTCAGCACGGTTCCTCCAGGGGACTCAGTCTCTGAGAGAGGGAGCAGGTGGGGAGGGGGACAGAGAAGTTCTTAAAAGACAACTTTTAAAAACAGAACTCTGGCCTTAGTGGGTGCCACCAACCTGTCCCACTGAATGCAGACTCTGCATGCTGCTGTTGGTGGTTTTCAGAAAGGGGAAAGGCAGTTTTTCTCAGAGAGGATGAATTTGCAACATGGTATAATTTTAAAGAGTTCTGGGCTGTCAAGAGAATTGGAGTCTAACTCCAGATGATCCACTGGGCACACAGGAAATCTCTTTTAAGACTCCTTTTCCTTCATTTAATAAAGAATTACACCAGTGAATTTTTAAGGTTTCCTCGAACCTTCTGAGTCTCCTTGTGAAGTGGGTGGTTGAAACCATCTTCAAGAGGCTGACCAATCCTGGCTGGGTCACCGAGCCCACCAACTTGGCTAGGCTCCGAAGTCCAGACTCTACCCACACAGCAGAAGCGTTAGGCATCTCAGGTGGCTGCCCAGCGTGCAGCAGAGTCCTTCTGGGGGACTCTCTGCTGCCCCTATGCCAATCCAGACCTTGGCAGCCAGTCAGGGGCACTCTGAGAATTTGCTTTACTAATGTGGAGCCACTAGCTGTGGTTTTAGGCTTTAAAACTTTTAAAGCCCCTCAATCACAGCCTGCACTCTGCTGTTCTGGGCTTCTGACTTGGCACCAAATTCTTGGTCTGCTCTTCTTTTCTGCTGTGATCACTCTCCATCGCTGGCTGCCAGTGAGAAAGAGCATGTCTAGTAGACACACAGTGGGAGGGAAAATCCGAAAAAGGAGATGGGGAGCGTAGGGTGGGGTGGTGAGAAGGTAAGTAACTAAAAGATGGCACCACTTTTACTTTTATCTCACTCATTATAAAAATTTCCAACAACACAGAAGGATATAAAGTGTTTCTTCAGCCAGGTTTAAGGACCCCTAGAGGTTATAGACCTTTTGTCTGAAGCCTGTGGGTTCTTTATACAAAATTATTTGTAACTGTAGGTCTTCCTTTGTGCCTCAGTGGTGGATAATCTGCCTGCCAGTGCAGAAGACATGAGTTCGATCCCTGAGTTGGGAAGATCCCTTGGAGAAGGAAATGGCAACTCTCCAGTGTTCTTGCCTGGAGAATCCCATGGACAGAGGAGCCTGGCGGGCTGCAGTCCATGCAGTCACAAAAGAATTAGACAAGACTTAGCTACTAAACAACAACCACAACAATTTGTAATTGTATCTGTTCATTTGCATAGCTTTCTTGATACTTAAATATGAAAAATACTGTCGTCCAGGTTCTAAAAGATGACTGCATTCAATTTAAAGCTAGATCTCAGTTTTATCAGGGCTTCCCTGGTAGCTTAGCTGGTAAAGAATCCGCCTGCAATGCAGGAGACCCTGGTTCGATTCCTGGGTCAGGAAGATGCCCTGGAGAAGGGATAGGCTACCCACTCCAGTGTTCTTGGGCTTCGCTTGTGGTTCAGCTGGTAAAGAATCTGCCTGCCGTGCGGGAGACCTGGGTTTGATCCCTGGATTGGGAAGATTCCCTGGAGAAGGGAAAGGCTACCCACTCCAGTATTCTGTCCTGGAGAATTCCACGGACTATATAGTCCATGGGATTGCAAAGCATCAGACATGACTGAGCGACTTTCACTTCACTTCAATTCAGTTTTATCACCTTGGTTTTCAACTGTGTTTATAACTTCAGGAGTCAAGTGACAAAGTGACAGCATATTTTCTTTTTTCCCCACAATGAAACCAGTTTTACTGTTTACATTTAAGATTGTGTCAATAATCATGATCATTGAAAAACATTCCAATTACACATGAAAGGACAAGGAAAAGTAAAACTCACTAAAAATCCTACTTCTCATGCCATACACATGACTGACTTTTTCTGGTTTTTAACAGTTCGTAAGTTGGAAAGCAGGTCTAACTGCCATAAGGTTGTCAGGTCCCAACATCAAAATGATATCAGTCAACCTTAAGTTGAATTATTTTTTAATTTGCACTAGAGTGGCATTTTCGTATATAAAGACAAGTTTAAAAAGGTATTTAATAAGTTGAGAATTCAAGTTGACATCCTGAAAATTAACATAATTAAAATAAGTAATATGCTACTTGAATTAATGAGGAATAATGAGAAAAGGCCAGAAGCAGACGTAATATGTGGATGATGAATTGGGGCTATCTGAAAGCCACAGGACATTGTACTGGTGTTTGTTTGAACATTTCATTTGCAGACAAAATAGAAACAGTGATAAGAAAACTTGAATTATGGTGATTTTGTAAATGATATGAATGACTTATTAACATTTTCTTTCTAAGCTTTGACTGTGAATGCTGGGTTGAAACTGCATTTCTTTTCAATATCTACAAAAAATAGAGCAGGTTCAGATAGTTTCCTGTTCCCCACAATACCTGATGCTTTAAAAACATTGCAATAGTAACCTTACTTTCAATTAAAAAAATTTTTTTAATTAATTTACTTATTTTAATTAGAGGTTAATTTACTTTTAAGGGAGTGAAACCAGTTAGAGTTATCATGTCATATTATTAAAAATAGATCCATAGATTTAGTTAAATGTGGTCTGACAATCTTGAATTTCAAACACACACATGAAGTTTTTCATATTTCACAGCATAATAGCAATATAAAGAGTATTACTGGACTTTCCTGGTGGTCCAGGAGTTAAAAATCTGCCTACCAATGCAGGGGACACAGGTTAGATTCCTGGTTGGGGAAGATTCCACATGCCTCAGGGCAACGAAGTCCTTGCCGCAACTACTAAGCCTGCATTCTAGAGCCTGCAGGCCACAACTACTGACCCCACAAGCCACAACCACTGACGCCCGCGTGCCTAAAACCGTGCTCGGCAACAAGAGAAGCCACTGCAGTGAGAAGTCCATGCGCAGCAACTAGAGAAAGCCTGTGCACAGCAGCAAAGACTCGGCATAGCTGTAATGACTAATAGAAGAGTGTTACCACAGTCAGGTGCAAAATGCCTTAATACAGACTTGTTGAGAGTACGCCTCTCTCTAATCGTAGTTTCATCAGAGCTCTCATTTCAGCAAAGCATGATTATGTATTACATAAATTTTTAGCACATAATTTATAAATTATCTTTGGATTTATATACATATTTTTAATTAGAGGATAAACACATTACAATATGGATTTATATTTTTAATAATGCTCTAACTTTCTGGGATTCCCCTAGTTGCTGCTAAGTGTATAAAGAGTACACTGATCTCTAATACTTGTATCTACCTAAGTAAAATATAGGATTAAAAATTTTAAGTTAATAGAGAATATCCAAAGAACTATTTTCCTTTAGAGGATCCATACATTAGTTGAATTTGAGAAATTCCAGTGTAAGGCTAAAAAATGTTGCTTATTCCTGTTGCAGACTGTATGTATATGTGTATGCATGTGTGTGTGTATGTATGTATATATATATATAAATCAATGAAATCATCCCATACATGCTATTTCATAACTTGAATTTTTACTTAATAATAAGCCACAGAAGTTATTATTTTCAATGACTATAAAGTATTTTATTACATGATTGGTTAGCTAGTCCCTCATGAAAATATTTTTGCTGTTTCCAGATTTCACACTCTTTCGAGGAACATTGCAGTAAGTATCATTCTTCATTTTGTAAACATGTGTAGAGTAATTTTATAGATGTGGAACTGCTGAGTCAAGGAGAATGCATATTTAAATCTTTGATAGATATTGCCCAATTACTTTCCAAAAAGGTGGTATCAATTTTCTACCCCACTCATAGAGTATAAAAAACTTGCCACATTCTCACTTTTAAATCTATGGAAACTGGACAGTTGAGAAATTAAGAATTGCATATAAACTGAGTTGATAGTATTATATGTTTCAGATGTGTACAGATGCTGCTGTGCTTATTAAAATATAAAATCATTTCAAAATTTTATTGAATTTCTATTGCATATCTATTGTTAATGCATTTTCTCAACCAACAGCTACTTAAATCACTATCATACAGAAGTTTTATGATTTTCTTTTAAAAAGGAGTGCTCATGGTAGAATATCTGGAAGCCTGTAACTATTTTGGTTCTCTTGTCTACATGAGAAAACTACCTAATGTAATGTAGGAAAATGGAAGAACAGGGCTTGGGCAGGGGTAGCCCTGCCAGCTACCCATTCCCTTTTACGGACATAAATACTACCCTAGTTGCCCCTGGATTCAAAGAGGTCCCTAGAAAAGATGGGGTTCCTCACTGAAAGGAGTTAAGGAATAAGAATATCCTTTATCTTTTCTGTTTCCAAGTTCCAGAATCTTAATTTCCACTGCTGTGGAATCAGTACAAGTAGACATTAAAAAAAAAAAAAGCTCAGCCATGTAGAGGCAACATAAAAGGCATATTCAGTGGTACAACTGCATTTGAAGTTCCTTGAAGGAAGATTATGTGACCCCTCTGTTTCTGCATCCCCCACGGCCTGACAGAACACCGGCCACGCTAGTGAGTGAATGAACGCTATGAGCCCTCATGTTCACTCCATAAACCTGCACAAAAGCAGAAACATGCTTTCTAATGCTTTTTCCCTTCTCACTCTTAACTGGATTTCAGCCTTTAGAGAAATCTTTTTAGAAATTACTGTTGAGAGGGCAGCAGAGCCCTAGTTCAGTTGAAACTTTTCCAAAGAGAAAGTTTACAACCCTGCTAGTGTGGTGAATACTGGATCAACCACAATTACCAGTTCTACTTGCTACTTTCATCCAGGGGAGAAAGGTTTGATTACAAATAGTGAATCTGTTACTAAGTAAGTACCAAACAAACACCACATTTCTGATGACCTGTAAAACTCCATAACATATGACTTTCCTGCTGGTCCACTGGTTAAGAATCAGCCTTGCAATGCAGGGACATGGGTTTGAGCCCCGGTTGGGGAACTGGATCCCACATGCCCCAACTAGGAGTTCAAACACCTCACTGAAGACTGAAGATCCTGAGTGCGGCAACACACAGTCAAATGAATATTTAAAAATAAAATAAAAAGCAAATCTAACAATAACCAGTAAGAGAAGCCTCTGTGCCCTCTCTTGCTTTTCATTTCCTTCAAAAAATTTTAAAAACTGAGATACAATTCACATACCACAAAATTCACTCTTTTGAGTGTAAAGTTCAATAGTTTTTAGTATATTCACCCTCCAGCACCATCTAACTTCAAAACTTTCTCATCATTCCCAAAAGGAGTCCCCTATCCTCCCCCCGCCCCCACTTCAGGATCCTGACACTCACTAATCTAGCTTATTTCCTTTTACTTCAGTTCAGTTCAGTCGCTCAGTTGTGTCCGACTCTTTGCGACCCCATGAATTGCAGCACGCCAAGCCTCCCTGTCCATCACCAACTCTCGGAGATCACATCTATCCAGTCAGTGATGCCATCCAGCCATCTCATCCTCGGTCGTCCCCTTCTCCTCCTGCCCCTAATCCTAAAAAAAAAAAAAAAGTGTGTGTGTTGAAGGTGGTGGGTGTCTGGGGAAAGCTTAACTCACGAGCACGTGGATGGCTGCCTTTGCTGAAGTGCAGTATTGATCGTCGGGGATGGCTGAAGATCACATTCTCCTGAAGACACAGAGTAGTGGGGCAGTATCTTTCGGAATTAAGCAAAGGCATCTGCCACCACAGAGTCAAGACTGGGTCTTAAATTCATTAACATAGTACAAAACTCTCGCTGACAATTTGTATCTGGCATTTGCCTGAAAATGGAGCAAGGTGGTTCAGGAAGGAGCTACAGAGGAAGACGTAAGAAAGAAAAACAGCACAGCACGCAGGAGTTGGTCTGGCACTCTCAGCCAAGCCTTGTTCTCCTGTTAAACATAAACAGTTTTATAGAACAGGAACACAGGGCAAGGTCATTCTATGACCACAATGGATCAAAACAAAGACTAGACCACTCTGTTCTTATGTCTGAACAGGCATTAATAAGAATGTTTACAAACCATAAAAATGACCAAATATCCTCCTGTCCTGGCTAATAGGAGTGAGTGCCGCTTCCTTATCAACCCCAGCATTGGGTTTTCTTTACTTCCTCACCTTCTAGATAAGAGGTATTAAGAAGCCAAATCATAGAATCACCTTTGATTTCTGACAGAACCCAATCCAGAGCAAGGCCGACTTCCTTGACCCTCCTCAGAATCACATAGTAGTAGTAATTAGTTGCTCAGTTGTGTCCAACTCTTTGTGATCCCAGAGACTGTAGCTTGCCAGGATCCTCGGTCCATGCGATTCTCCAGGCAAGAATACTGGCGTGGATTGCCATTCCCTTCCCCAGAGGATCTTCCCAACTCAGGGATCAAATCTGGGTCTCCTGCATTGCAGGCAGTTTCTTCACCATTTGAGTTACAGGGAAGTCCTTCAGAATCACAAGACACCAACCCAAATCACATCAAAGGTCCTTTCTCTCATCTCTTGCTGAGATGTTCGTTTTTCCTCATTGAAACGAGTGATGCATCCAACTTGTTTGTCTACAGGTTTGTTTCTTCTGTTGGTCTTTGGCTGAGAAACACTGATGGGGGAAGCAGGTCATTTTCTATAAGGGTTACATCAGGGGACCACACAGTGGCTCTTGCCTGAATCCATTTCACATATCCATCTGCCATAGGTAAGACCTGGCATTCCACCTTGAGAATGTTATTCCTTCAGATCATCACTTAGTGATTATTTAGGCAGAAATGCTCTCAGAGAAGAAAATGACCTTTAAAACACTCTCAATCATAGACGTTTGAATAAGCCACTTTTATATTCCATTTATTCATTAAATTTTCTTACATGTTCAGTTCAGTTCAGTCGCTCAGTCGTGTCCGACTCTTTGCGACCCCATGAATTGCAGCACGCCAGGCCTCCTTGTTCATCACCATCTCTCGGAGTTCACTCAGACTCACATCCATTGAGTCAGTGATGCCATCCAGCCATCTCATCCTCGGTCGTCCCCTTCTCCTCCTGCCCCCAATCCCTCCCAGCATCAGAGTCTTTTCCAATGAGTCAACTCTTCACATGAGGTGGCCAAAGTACTGGAGTTTCAGCTTTAGCATCATTCCTTCCAAAGAAATCCCAGGGCTGATCTCCTTCAGAATGGATTGGTTGGATCTCCTTGCAGTCCAAGGGACTCTCAAGAGTCTTCTCCAACACCACAGTTCAAAAGCATCAATTCTTTGGCACTCAGCCTTCTTCACAGTCCAACTCTCACATCCATACATGACCACAGGAAAAACCATAGCCTTGACTAGACGGACCTTAGTCGGCAAAGTAACGTCTCTGCTTTTGAAAATGCTGTCTAGGTTGGACATAACTTTTCTTCCAAGGAGTAAGCATCTTCTAATTTCATGGCTGCAGTCACCATCTGCAGTGAGTTTGCACGGCCTATGATCCATAGTATCTTAAATTCTTTGAAATATAGTGATACGTCTGAGCTCGTTTCATCAATTGTGCTATGTTAATACTATTTCCCCAAACTCAATCATGTGCATACAACTCTCACAATTTTTGTTATATGCATATGCTACAGTGAGGGCTTCCTGGGTGGCTCAGTGGTAAAGAATCTGCCTGTCAATGCAGGAGATGCGGGTTCGATCCCTGGGTTGGGAAGATCCCTTGGAGAAGGAAATGACAACCCACTCCAATATTCTTGCTTGGGAAATTCCAGGGACAGAGGAGCCTGGCGAGCTACAGTCCATGGGGTTCCAAAGAGTCAGACATGACTTAGTGACTATACAACTAACAATATGCTACAGAAATGATATTCATATTATATTTGTCTTTACAGTACCTCACTTTTAAGATTTAAGTAAATGTAGGGCTTCCCTGGTGGCTCAGTGCCAATACAAGTGACGCAGGTTTGATCCCTGGTCCTAGAAGATCCCACATGCCGCGAGGCAACTAAACCCACACATCACAATTACTGAGCCTGGCTCTAGAGCCCAGGAGTCACAGCTACTGAGCCTGTGATCTACAGCCCATGAGCTGCGATTACTGAAGCCTGACACCCTAGAGCCTGCATTCCACAACAAGAAAAGCCACTGTAATGAGAAGCCTGAGCCCTACAATGAGGAGTAGCCTCTGCTCAACACAGCGAGAGAAAGCCTGTGTACAGCAACAAAGATCCTGCATAGCGAAAAATAATAAATAAGTAAAAAAATAAGATTTAAGCAAATGTAGTGATTGGTTAAGTCCATGGAATTCTCCAGGCCAGAATACTGGAGTGGGTAGCCTTTCCCTTCTCCAGGGGATCTTCCTGACCCAGAAATCAAACTAGGATTTGCTTTCTTCTAGTAATAATATCCATGAAATCCTGGGCAAGACATGCTAGTTATAGCTTTCCCTAAAACATATTAAAATATATATACAACTATTTAAAAAATTGTAAAATGTTGCTCATATTCCACAAAAAATCATCCCCCTTGTTTGCCAGTGGTAGCCATGCAATCCTTGGACAACCCTGAACTAGCTGATCCCAGGTGTCTTGCTGGATCCTATGTTTGGCGTTCTCTATGGTTCTAAGAGGGGCACAGTCTGCCCCCAGAGTTTTCAATCTGAGAGTCAAGACAGACATGAATAGAAGAAAACTATATAATCATAAATATTTTTAAACACAAAAATAGATCCAATTAACTATTTATATAGCTTTTATGTACATGTAATTGTGTTGGAGTCACCTGATCTTAAAGATTAGTTTTATGTTGATAAAAAGCACCAGATCTCTTGATACTTGGAAACACACATGAGTGATTTCAGATATAACCTTTGTCTTAAATATTGTCCCCAATATTGTAGATTTTATTTGGGAAATAAGTGGACAGACTTGCTTTGATCAGTTTGGGAAAGCTTCTTAATAGAGAAAAGGTTTTAGAAATTACTCAAACTCTTCCCTTTTATTATGACCAGCCAGAGGTCCCCTAAGCCTTGCAATTCAAAGTATTATTGTATTTGGTGGACATCGACAAGACTGGGGAGCTTGTTAGAAATGCAGGTTCTCAGGTCCTCTCTGAAGCCCTGCTGAACTGAACATGCATTTTTCCTGGTCCCAGGTGATTCAAACACATGTTAGGTGTGAGAAGTACTGTTTTAACCACTGGAGCCTACCTTAGTCATTGCTTACCTAAAAATGGTCCTTCCCTGCTGTATAGTACAGGGAATTCTGCTCAGTATTATAAGGCAGCCTGGATGGGAAGGAGTTTAGGGAATAATGGATACATGTATATATACGGTTGAGTCCCTTCCCTATTCACCTGACACTATCAGAACATTTTTAATCGGCTATTTCCAAGACAAAAATCAAAAAGTTAAAAAAAAAAAAAAAAAACAGGATACATGTAGGTATGGTGTGCCATTTTATTTTAGGACTAGAAAGGAACTGTACTTAACTATAAATAACTAAATAAAAATGGTTCTTGAAGGACACATCCCAGGCCAGGTAGCAAGGAGATCAGAGATCCCTGATCAATTAAATACATTAGATTCATCTGTTTCTCCTCCACTGTCTTTGAGGGTTGCCACATTAAACAGAAGACTTAGGAAGCAAAGATGTATTTTATTTAGGGGGAAAAATAATCAATTTAAACTGAAATCAATACCCCAAACCATAATTTGTGGTCCAACAGCTGACTGAATCTAAGAATCAGATTAAAATAATACCCATTTTCTTTCTTCTTCTGACCATCTCACTCCCCCTGCACCCACTGGCCTAGAAACACATTTGTCCTCCATTGTAAAATTGCAAGCCTTCACTTGAACATGCTGTGATAAAGATTCATATAAATGAAAATATTTATTGGTAAATTTATTCACAGGAAAAAGAAAGTGTCATCTTTTACCTGGAGAAGGCATGGGCAATTCTATAAGAAAACATTTTTCCTGGAAAGCATTAACCCAGAGGTCTCCTTTACTGATCCAAGGGCCCTTGTTCCTTCCCTTATTCATTCAGTCAGTCAATACTCAATACGTATTTAATGAATGAATGAAGGAAATCATTTCCCCTCATGGGCAATATCTTAGAAAGCTTCCTTCTCTTCTCAGCCCCTCTTGAAACTCTGGATTCTTTCCAAAATCTGTTTGACATAATGTTTTCTATCAACAGAATAAAATCAAAAGCATTTTTTAAAATTTCCAGTGACTAAGTAGAAATTGGTTATTAAAAAGACCAAATGAAATAAGCCAACTAGAAAACAGCCAATGGCTGCACGTAACCATGGATATTCTGTCTTTTGACGTGAGCTACACTCCAATCTTTAGGTATAAGAGAAAAAATGTTTTATTTTTGCATATTCCTTATTCCATTCTGAATTCAAAATATACAGACTCCAATCCTGCTACCATTTTCTTTTTGTGCCTTATTTTACCGATATATTTAAAAAATTTCCAACTAGCCTCTCAACATTAGCTGTGGGGAGTAATGAGAAGTTGCTGTCAGAATATTATCTTATAATTATACATAATAATGGATTTTGATATATCCATGTGAATAAGAGTAATGAGTCATTTGAGTTTAAAGGTTCCCCAGTAAGAACATTTTGATGAGCACATTTCAAATTCTAAATATTAATGTGATTTAGTTCTCTCCAGGTATTTCTAGCAAAGAGGAAGATTGGGAAGGAACAGCAAATTACTCTGCTCCTATTTGGTACCCAGACAGCCTCCTGGGATCTTGGTGACAAATAAAGATGGACAAAATACTAGAATAAAAGATATCACAGGTGACCTACCATGTACCAGGTATGCTTCAGACTCTTGTTTCAGGCAGAAATTCTAACATGATGGTTCTCGGTAATAGTTGTACAGTAGAATCACCTGGAGACATTCAAAATATATACTAATACCTGGATCTCATTCAAAGCAATTCAATTGGTGAGGTGGGGTTGAGGACATCGGAGTTTTGTTTGTTTTTTTAACTCCCTAGGTGGTCTGCCATGGGCCAAAGTTGAGAATCACTGCTTTGAAACATGTGCATTATAATATTATTTTAATATCATTCATATGTAAGAGTGGTAAATTTATTGAGATTTCAGTGTACATAACAGAACATCTTCCTTTACGATTCTTGAGAACATGGGCCAGGTTTTTCATTTTCAGTACTTATTACAGTGTATAACTGATAAACATGTGTTGAAGATCTTAGTGATGATGTTTGGGAAGCTTCTTGAAGTCATATTCATACTGCCTGGCCCATCTCAGTCACATATATGTTTATCAAATGGAAAAAAAAAGCTTAAATTAATGAGTGATGATGGGGTGTGTAAGTGTTAGTCGCTCAGTCGTGCCCGACTCTTTGCGACCCCATGGACTGCTGCCTATCAGCCTCGTCTCTCTGTGAGATTTTCCAGGCAAGGATGCTGGAGTGGGTTGCCATTTCCTTCTCCAGGGATGATGGGGTGACATACTGCCATATCACTTCCTTAGGAAAAGGAGACAGAGAAACTCTGCTAGTTTCACTGTTCCTAGCTCTGTGGAACTTTACTACCCAGCAGGAAATGACTAGCATGAGTTCTTTGCCGTAGTTGAACCACAGAGCCCTGAGCCCATCCCTGGGCCAGCTGTAGAGGTCCTTGGACCCTCCCCTCCTTCATCTGAGACTCTTCCTTGCTAGGGTCATGTTGTGATCAAGAAGGGAGAACAGGCAGGAAGGGCCTTCAATGAGGGTGGAGTGGTGTGGGATGAGACACAACATTGGCACCATAAGAGAAAAAAGAATTCCAAGAACATTGGCAGCCAATGACTGAATTCTGCTGTGATAATCCTTTATTTACTTACTTGGAGTCAAACTTTTGCCCGTTTACAAATTCTTCCCTCTTTGATATGGCTGACTATGGTGGAACTGAATTCTCAGGCACTGAATAAGAGTCACAAGATCCAGGGATATTATGCATGTTTACAAGTGTCTACAATCTGTATTCAAATGTTACCTTCTGTGAAACAGCTTCTTTGAACAATTTGTGATGCCATAATCTAGGTAGCATATCTTGTTGTCTTGGTTCATACTATACAAAATGCATCACATTATGTTCTTATCATAGGAGCATCCCCTACATTAAAACATTTTATTACAGAAAGGTGGAAGTTGGGAGTCAAATTGTTTCCATGAAGCCTATAATAAAGGACATGTTCTGATATTGTCAGCCTCTTTGGTAGATGTTAGCCTCTTCCCCAAATACCAGTATAATAGAAAACTCTCCACTACTGGATATTAACCTATGTATCCAGTGGTTCTTATGTAGGATATTCTAGGAGGAGGTCACATGCTGCACCCATTACAAGGCAGTTAAGAGTTCTCAAGTGTCTCACTTTGGAAGATGTTAACTCTAATAGAAGCATCCACTGTTTCTCTGACAGATGCACAAGGAACAACCACTGGAATACACACAAAGGCAGCAGGAAGTCTCTTAATTCTAGGAGCTCTGACTACACAGAGATCTATTCCATAATACCATTTGGAAACAAGGACATTGCCAGGAGGGTTCACTTCTGTGTGATGGCATAATTGTAGGAGAAGATCTATGAACAAATTAAGAAACTTTTTCTGGCTCTTGCCTCCTCTCTGGGTCTATCTCTCACTAATGCTCTTATTCAAACCTTCACTTGGCATTCTTGATTACATTTTTCAAAACACTTCATTTCTAGAATAAGGGGATAAGATATAAATCCACATGTGTATTATACAACATATAAAAATACACAGATCCAAAGATCTCATTCTTTCACTGTTATTATAGTTCATCCCATTTTACCTGCAAACTGCCTATTTATCAACTTCTGTGATATTTCTTTACACTTTCCTCTTGTAATTTTGCAATAGCCTCTTATGGTTTTTCCTGTGGTCATGTATGGATGTGAGAGTTGGACTGTGAAGAAGGCTGAGCACTGAAGAATTGATGCTTTAGAACTGTGGTGTTGGAGAAGACCCTTAAGAGTCCCTGGGACTGCAAGGAGATCCAACCAGTCCATTCTGAAGGAGATCAGCCCTGGGATTTCTTTGGAAGGAATGATGCTAAAGCTGAAACTCCAGTACTTTGGCCACCTCATGTGAAGATTTGACTCATTGGAAAAGACTCTGATGCTGGGAGGGATTGGGGGCAGGAGGAGAAGGGGACGACCGAGGATGAGATGGGTTTATGGCATCACTGACTTGATGGACGTGGGTCTGAGTGAATTCTGAGTGATGGTGATGAACAGGGAGGCCTGGCGTGCTGCGATTCATGGGGTTGCAAAGACTCGGACATGACTGAGCGACTGAACTGAACTGATCGTTCTAGCATCTTCAAAACTTTCAAACATCCTTTTATCAAACCAACTCTTTCCCTTCCCCCCCATCCCCACCCCCCACTGATGAATAAAATTAGATGAGGTGTCAGTCATTCTGTCTTTATTTTCCTGACTCAAACCATTCCTGGGATTTTCTTTACAAAAGATTGACTACATTGTCCATAGTTTGATCTTTTTATCCTTTCACATTTCAGTTTCTCAGCTTCTTTATTAATAGCTAATGATTGCGCAGGAGGGCCTAGAGGAGCTATCCCACGTTGAAGGTCAGGAACGGCGACAGTAAGGAGATACCACTTGTCCAAGGTAAGGAGCAGCGGCTGTGCTTTGCTGGAGCAGCCATGAAGAGATACCACACGCCCAAGGTAAGAGAAACCCAAATAAGATGGTAGGTGTTGCAAGAGGGCATCAGAGGGCAGACACACTGAAACCATACTCACAGAAAACTGGTCAATCTAATCACACTAGAACCACAGCCTTGTCTAACTCAATGAAATCAAGCCATGCCTGCGGGGCAACCCAAGACGGGCAGGTCATGGTGGAGAGGTCTGACAGAACGTGGCCCACTGGAGAAGGGAATGGCAAGCCACTTCAGTATTCTTGCCTTGAGAACCCCATGAACAGTATGAACAGGCAAAATGATAGGATACCAAAAGAGGAACTCCCCAGGTCATTAGGTGCCCAATATGCTACTGGAGGTCAGTGGAGAAATAACTCCAGAAAGAATGAAGGGATGGAGCCAAAGCAAAAACAAGACCCAGTTGTGGATGTGATTGGTGATAGAAGCAAGGTCTGATGCTGTAAAGAGCAATACTGCATAAGAACCTGGAATGTCAGGTCCATGAATCAAGGCTAATTGGAAGTGGTCAAACAAGAGATGACAAGGGTGAACGTTGACATTCTAGGAATCAGCAAACTAAAATGGACTGGAATGGGTGAATTTAACTCAGATGACCATTATATCTATATCTTCAGGAATCTCTCAGAAGAAATGGAGTAGCCATCATGGTCAACAAAAGAGTCCAAAATGCAGTACTTGGATGCAATCTCAAAAATGACAGAATGATCTCTGTTTGTTTCCAAGGCAAACCGTTCAATATCACAGTTATCCAAATCTATACCCCAACCAGTAATGCTGAAGAAGGTGAAGTTGAACGGTTTTATGAAGACCTACAAGACCTTTTAGAACTAACACCCAAAAAAGATGTCCTTTTCATTATAGGGGACTGGAATGCAAAAGTAGGAAGTCAAGAAACACCTGGAGTGTTTGGTCTTGGAATGTGGAATGAAGCAGGGCAAAGACTAATAGAGTTTTGCCAAGAAAATGCACTGGTCATAGCAAACACCCTCTTCCAACAACACAAGAGAAGACTCTACACATGGACATCACCAGATGGTCAACACCGAAATCAGATTGATTATATTCTTTGCAGCCAAAGATGGAGAAGCTCTATACAGTCAACAAAAACAAGACCAGGAGCTGACTGTGGCTCAGATCATGAACTCCTTATTACCAAATTCAGACTTAAATTGAAGAAAGTAGGGAAAACCACTAGACCATTCAGGTA
>SJYT01079961.1:0-64000 GCA_006410635.1 Cephalophus harveyi | reverse complement strand
AACCCTGGGATTTCTTTGGAAGGAATGATGCTAAAGCTGAAACTCCAGTACTTTGGCCACCTCATGCGAAGAGTTGACTCATTGGAAAAGACTCTGATGCTGGGAGGGATTGGGGGCAGGAGGAGAAGGGGACGACCAAGGATGAGATGGCTGGATGGCATCACGGACTCGATGGACGTGAGTCTGAGTGATCTCCGGGAGATGGTGATGAACAGGGAGTCCTGGTGTGCTGAGATTCATGGGGTCGCAAAGAGTTGGACACGACTGAGCGACTGAACTGAATGATTGCAATCATCTAGGAAAATGTATTTGAGAAGGACACCAGATGGGATAGTTTGCTGGAGTTGCTGTAACAAAATACCACACATTAGATGGCTTAAACAACAGAAGTTTATTGTTTCACAAATCTGGAGGCTAGAAGTTGGAGATCAAGGTGTCGGCAAGGTCAGTTCCTTCTAATGGCTGTGAAGAAGATTCTGTCTCATGCCTTTTCCCAGTTTCTGGCCTTTCATTGGCAATCTTTGGTGTCCCTTGGCTTGTAGAAGCATCATCCCAATCTCTGCCTTCAGCCTCACATGGCATCCTCCATGTGTGTCTGTCTCCAAATTCCCCCTTTTTATAAGGACATCAGTCATTATAAAAATGATTAGAGCCCACTTTAATGAGCTCCTTTTAATTTGATTACCTCTGTAAAAACCCTGTCACTAAATAAGTTTACTTTGTAAGGTATTGGGAGTGGTTAGGACTTCAAATTTTGTGGGGACACAATTCAAGCCTTAACAGGGTTGAATTAACAGGGGATTACTTTTTCTGAGCTGTGTGTGGCTTAAGTGGGCTCTGTCTGGCTTCCTCAGCAGCAGACTTGACTAGACAGTGGGCAGAAACTCTAGGTTTCATTCAGCCTTTTGCCCACACGACAGTAGATTCACTTGGTATCATTTCAAAGGAGACAGTCATTACTGAAGAGTGAAAATAGTGGCTAGGTTTCAAAGGGCCTGCCCACTCTTCCTATGGGAGAACAAAACCTCTCCCTACTCTGCAAGTCCTTGTTCTTATCTCTCTTCGTCCCTCCCCACACTCCACCTCTTCTCCCAAGCTGTAACCACATCTGACATTTTCCTCTGACCCTCCTCAGAAGTTACTGTGGCTGGTCACTACCTGCTGCTTTGCAGAAAGCCAAGGAAGCAGCTTATCGAGGTGTCTTTCTCAAATAGCAGATGTGCTGAGCCTTCCCGCAGTGAACCCTTTGTCCCTCTCAGCCCGGAGATCAGCAACAGGCTTATCTGTGAGTGAAGAGGTCAGTGGGATGAGCCAAAAACCCCACATGGAGGTGAGGGGGTGAAAGGAGTTGAATGAAATGGATAGTCAGTGGAAGAGTTCACATAACCATCTAGAGAATTCTGCATGAAGTTTTGGTTCATTTTCCCAACCTGCCCATGATGTTTCTATACCTCCTTGTTACAGGACAGAATATACCCCTTAACTGTCTCTCAGGCCTAAGGGAATAAAGCTGCAAACTTGGGTGGTGGTGTAGGTGGTTCTGTTCCTCCCGCCTCAACGGAAAAGCCAGCAGTTTGTTCTCAACTAAACCTTTTACAACATTTGTGTTCTTCTGATTCTCTGACATCAACCGAAATAAAAGGTACTTTTGCCTCAGGGAAACTTGTAAGCTAACTGAGTTCACACAGAGACCAGGAAAGGTTATTGAAAATCATCTCCCAATATACCTGGGCATTAGACTTTCTAAAAAGGTGATTACTAAGGGGAATTGAGAGACTAAGAAAAGAGGAAAAGAAAAGCACCTTTTGTTTGAGAAGACTTTTAGCAAAGGGCATAACCTGGGTGTGGTGGTGAAGGTAAATATTTACCTCTTAGCAATGCTGTGACTTAGCCTTTTTGAACCTCAATGTTTATCTTTTAAACTTGCCAGATGGGAAAATAATTCCTGCCTCAAGGGTGAATATTCAGGGAGATGATGCAGAATGACAATGATAGGTCATTTGTAGGCAAATTCTCCTGCCCATTTCAATAGAAGGATTTCAATTTAGTTTTATTTCAAAGGTAGGAAAGAAAAATGAGAAACACTCAAAGAGGAAAGGAAAGCAGCTACATAATGCTGAAGCATCTCTCTGCATGGAACTTGCCCACCGGGCACCACATACTAAGAGGCAATGGATTGGCCAAAGCAAAGTTGAGACAAGGCATGCTCTGGCCACATGCTCCCCAATCCAGACTCAGTCTCTTTCTAAAAGCAGGTTTTTGCACACACGTTTACTGATCAGCAGAGAGACTTTGGTGCTGTTCTGGTGTAGGAGTTGAGGAACCAAGGAGAGTTCCTTGAATTATTATAGCTCACTCTAGTGCCTCCCTTCTNAAAGTTGAGACAAGGCATGCTCTGGCCACATGCTCCCCAATCCAGACTCAGTCTCTTTCTAAAAGCAGGTTTTTGCACACACGTTTACTGATCAGCAGAGAGACTTTGGTGCTGTTCTGGTGTAGGAGTTGAGGAACCAAGGAGAGTTCCTTGAATTATTATAGCTCACTCTAGTGCCTCCCTTCTTGGACGTGAGTCTGAGTGAACTCCGGGAGATGGTGATGAACAGGAAGGCCTGGCGTGCTGCAATTCATGGGGTCGCAAAGAGTCAGACACGACTGAGCGACTGAACTGAACTGAACTGAACTCGTGCCTCCCTTCTCTCCTAATAGTGTACTCTTATTGTACCACGTAGTCACTACACATGTGTCTGTCCACATGAATGGAGGGCAGAGAACAAGTCTGTTATTTCTTTTATGCACTGAAGCTCCACACTGCTAAGCAAATACTAGACGTTCAGTGAATGCTTTGTTAACTGGATTTTCACTCTAGCTATAACAGTCAATTTACAATGGACCAACTTTCCACTGAGTGGATTCCCTGGTGGTTCAGATGGCAAAGAATCTGCCTGCAACGCAGGAGACCTGGGTTCGATCCCTGGGTTGGGAAGATCTCCTGGAGAAGGGAATGGCAACCCTTTCCAGTATTCTTGGCTGGAGAATCCCATGGAGAGAGAAGACTGGCAGGTTACAGTCCATGGGGTCACAAACAGTCAGATACAACTGAGCAACTAACACACAACTTTCCACTGAACACAACTAGAAGAGCTGGATTTTTAAAGAGCAATCTGAAGTCATCAGAGAATTACCATAGTGGGACTGCCCTGGTGGTCCAGTGGTTAAGGCACCACGTGTCTGAGACCATTTTCCTCAGACTGGGATATGAACTCATGTGCTGAGACTTGAACCCATGAGGCTGGCACTCGAACCCAGCCAAAACCTATGGTCTTCCAACTAAGATCAAAGACCTAGTTTCAGGACCTAATAAAACTCAGGTTCTTGATGTTTCATCACAGAAAGAATTCAGTGAGAGACTACGTGATAGGTAAGAAGTAGATTTATTCAGAGAGATTTATTCAGATTTATCCACAGAGTGTGTGGGTTGTTACAGAGGGTGAGTATGGCCTCAAAATGTGGTGTGGTTAGCTTTTTTTATGGGCTGGGTAATTTCATAGGCTAATGAGTGGGAGGATTATTCCAACCATTTTGAAGAAGAGGGCAGAGATTTCCAGGAATGGGCCACCGCTCACTGTGTGGTCTTTGATGGTTAGCCTTGGAACTGTCACAGTGCCTCTGGGTGTGTCATTCAGCTTGCTGGTGTGTTACAATGAGCAGATACTGAAGATCACGGTCTAGCTGAAGTTGACTTGCCTGCCATCTTGGACCCATTTGATTCTAATCAGCGTATGTTGTGTCCTAGGGCTAGGTCATTCTATCAAAGGCTGTGCTCTGCCCTCTTTCCTCCTGTTTCACTTCCAGTGCAGGGGACCAGGGTTAGATCCCTGATTGGGGAACTAAGATTCCACATGTCCTGAGGCACAGCCAAAAAATAAAAATTAAAAATGAAGTCTACTTTAAAAGAGGGAGAGAGAGATACACAGCAGCAGAAATTAGGGGCAGGGTCCTAGAGAGAAAGGAAAGGCATCCAGGTGAGACGAAGGTTGGGGCTATTTCTCCTCTCCAGGAAGTTGCTGATTCACAGGAGAAGTGGAGCTGAGAGGCTGAGGATACAATCAGAAAGTGGTTGCTAATCTATTGTATCTCAGTAAAGCTGGGGGTGGGGGGTGGGAGGTGCGGTGGGAACCCCAAACAAATGCTTTTAGGGCTCTGAGGAAAAAGGAAAGGGATGACTAAGAGACAGAGAAGCTGAGCAAAGTCTCACACGGTTGAGAAAATGAAAACTGGAACTGGGGGTTCCCAAGAAGAAGGGCCTCGGGCTCACAGCTGTGATCCCTGAAGGGCTGCACCAAGATGTAACAAAGAACCAGAAACAGCTCCTGTCAACAGTGAGATTGAATTCCAGCTCAGATCAGGGCAATCCCAGTCTGGATTAAGGCAAATAGCCCTATTCTAACTGTTTTCCGGAAGCAAAAGTAAACCCAGTCTGGAGGAAGAGAACACCCTTCAGAACCTCTATACTTTTTCATGCAATTATTCAATGATGTTTACCTTTATATAGCTCCCCTACCCTTGCCTTTCAGATCCTTACTGAGGTATGGAAAAGGCACAGACAGTCGAGAACCCTGGCCTCTAAATCTGTTTCCTTATTTGGAGGGTAGGACAGGTTTATCCGGCTTTGAAATTTTCTGTCTCTGTGTGTGGAACTGAACCCTGCCTCACCTTCACTGTGCTGCATCCACTGAGTCACCAAGAGGTGATTCAGCACACTGGTGAGGGTGAGATTCCTGCCCTGCGGCTGGGGAATGGCTGAACAAAGGACGCCCCGCACTGGTCACGCACGTTCACCTGTGCTCACAGCCACGCGTGCTCACAGTGCTCACAGCCCAGGGGAGGAAGACACTCACGCGTGGGAAGCCACAGGAGGGTTGCACTTGGGAACAGAGTGAACAACCAGGGCTGTGGGAGGCAGCTTTCTAGTATCAAGAGGGTGGGGGTGCAAGGAGCTCAGCCTGGTGCTCTGTGAGGACGTAGAGGGGTGGGACGGGGGGCACTGTGAGGGAAGCTCAAGGGGGAGGCGCCATTGGTACACTTAGAGCTGATTCACAACGTTGTGTGGCAGAAACCAACACAACCTTGTAAAGCAATTATCTTCCAATTAAAAATAAATTTTTTTAAAAAAGGAGGGTGGGAGTGATCCCTGCTTCCCATGGAAAGATAAGATTGGCTTGTTTGAAAGATTCTGTGGACTGGTTGGGAAACTGGAATCCACCTCTAGGGATAAGCAGGAACATTGCCTGGTCCCTTTGATGAGGAGGGCTGTTTGGCTAGAGGATCTCATCTGTGGGAGCCAAGTAGGGATAGGGACTTGCTGTTAGACCATTTGAGGCTCTTCGGATTTTACCAGGGACAATATTACCTATAATGTAATGAGCAAGATTACAGTCATGTCCGACTCTTTGTGATCCCATGGAATAGTCCATGGAATTCTCAAGGCCAGAATACTGGAATGGGCAACTGTTCTCCAGGGTATCTTCCCAACACAGGGACTGAAACCAGGTCTCCTGCATTGCAGGCAGATTCTTCACCAGCTGAGCCACCAGGGAAGCCCAAAACCAGTTGTCAAGGTAGCACCCAGTTTCAGGCCTTCATTTGAGGCCTTATCCTGTGTATCTTAGAGACAAGGCCGCGTGACAACGCACCCAGTGCCCAGCTTCTGCTCCTTGATTGCCTTGACTTTCATGTACTCCTGCCACCTCACACTCCTTTCTATAATCCCGTGGCTCTCACCAGAGTTTGGGTCCTTATTACCTCTGTGGCTACCCGCCCCAGTATTCTGGCCTGGAGAATTCCATGGATTGTACAGTCCATGGGGTCACAAAAAGTCGGACATGCCTGAGCAACTTTCACAGTGAAAAATTTTTGTCTGCCATATCAGCAAACAAAGGGTGTTGCGTCAAGCCATCACATTACAAGTTAACCCTGAGGAGATTCAGGATGAGAAAGCACAAGATACTGGCTTCAGATAGCTGAGGCACTTATCAAACAAATGATTTCAATGAGCCCACTCATTTGTATCTTACATACACAGAAAAGTCCTAAACTTACTAACTTGAGATGTCTGGTTTTCCTTAATTAACAGTAACCTTTCAGTGTTCTGACTACCTGGTCTTCATTGCAAAAACTCCTATATAACCTAGTTCTTCCCTTGCCTCTTGGAGCAGTCTCTCAGAGTGATCTTAAGTCCTCAGTTTTATCTGCCAAATAAAACATACTTTTTACTTTGGGGACTTCCCTGGTGGTCCATTGCTTAAGAATCCGCCTTCCTGAGGGTGGGATGATTTGATGATTTGAGAGAATAGTATTTAAATTTGTATGTTACCATATGTAAAATAGATAATCAATGCAATTCGATGCATGAAGCAGGGCTCTCAAAGCTGGTGCTCTGGGGTGACCCAGAGGGGTGGGGTGGGGGAGTTCAGGATGGGGGGACACATGTACACCTGTGACTGATTCATGTTGATGTATGGCAAAAAACACCACAATATTTTAAAGTGATTAGCCTCCAATTAAAATAAGTAAATTAAAAAAAAAAAGAATCCGCCTTCCAAAGCCGGGGACGCAGGTTCAGTCCCTAGTTGGGAAACTAAGACCCCATATGCCATGGGGCAACGAAGCACACACACTGCAATGGAGATCCAGCACAACCAAAATTTAAAAAAAAAAAAAAAATTCTTAACTTCTAGGTTATGCATGTTTTTTTTTCAGTTGACACCTCCCATCTGTTGTGGTAATATCAGGCAATAGGTTTCTCTGGCTCTATTTCTCCCCTAGTGGAATCTATTCTTGTCACAGCTGACATATTAATCTTCATAAAATACCACTTTAACCACATTACCGCCTAGTACCTGGGATCTGGCCTCCCCAAGTTGTGTGAAAATGCAAGGACAGCTAGCACAAGGACAGGCCAACTGAGCTGACAGTGATCTACTGAGCTTCAAGAGTCAATCCCCTGACTTCAGAATGAAAAATTAGATACCTGGCTTCATGTTGTTACTTTCTAAACATGATCAGATGTGTGTGCATGTTCAGTCACTCAGTTCATTGTGTCTGACTCTTTGCAACCCTATGGACTGTTGCCCAGCAGGCTCCTCTGTCCATGGGTTTTCCCAGGCAAGAATACTGGAGTGGGGTGCCACTTCCTCCTCAGGGGATCTTTCTGACCCAGGGATTAAACCTATGTCTCCTGCATAGGCAGATTCTTTACCACTGCACCACCTAGGAAGCCCACGATCAGATAACTAAACTTACAAAGTACAGTTAGTACCAATGACATTTTTCTTTTCAATAAAATAGATCACCTTGGTTGTAAAAATAGGTTTTTTATTTATCAGAATCAAAAGGAACTGTTTTCATTTTGAATGATTAGAAAAATATGTGGCTATAATCATTTTTTATTTTTTCTGAGTTGATCCTTTGCAAACAAAGACTGGAGGAGACAGGCCCATCACAGAGCCTTTCACTTTCCTTAACTCCCTAGATGCACTGCCCTGATAGCATCCCCATCACATAAATCCACCACTCATTCATCCAACCAACTTTTTTCCCCTCTTTTCTTAGCTCAATTTTAGGTTCACAGAAAAATTGAAAAGAATGTGTAGAAAGTTCCCATGTACAACCTGTCTCCATGCTTGCATAATCTCCCTCACTACTGACAGCCGTCAAGTGGCACATTTGCTGCAGTAGATGAACCTACACTGATACAATGCAAGCCACCATTTACATTAGGGTTCACTCCTGGTATTGTACATTGTGTGGATTGGACAAAAGTGTAATGACGTGTATTCACCATTGGAGTGTAATACAGGATAGATTCCCTGCCTGAAAAATCCTGTCTTCTGCCTATACATTTCTCTCTCCCAGCTATACCCTGGTAGCCACTGATCTTTTTACTGTCTCTATAGTTTTGTCTTTTCCAGAATGTCAGTATAATTGGAGTCATGCACTATGTAGCCTTTCCAGTTCAGCTTCCTTTACTAAGTAATATACATTTGCTTCCTTCATGTCTACTCATGGCTTGATAGCTCATTTCTTTTTAGTGCTGAATAATATTTCATTGTCTGGCTGGACATTTGGTTCATTCACCTACTGAAGGACAATTTGGTTACTTCAAAGTTTTGGCAATTAAAAATAAAACTGCATCTTGCACACTTTTGGCCTTATAGGCAAACCTACCTGGGCTGGCCAAGCCAAATGAGACTGTGGTGGGATTCCCAATAAGTGGCGGCATCATTAAGTGCTGCTGTATGCAGGTTGTGTTTGAGTAAGATACCGCCCACTAACTACACCCATGCACAGGGCTGCATCATAAAATTCACATCTGGGGACTTTTCAGAGATACCAGATTTTCCCCCATAGACATTAGTCAGCCTGCACAAGGATTTATTGTGTATATTCAATGTTCGGGTGGAAGATGAGGTGACTAAGATGACTAACTGTCCTCAGGAAGGCTTGGGAGTCATATAGAGAGCCTGTTACTACAATAATGTCCTTTCAACAAATACTTATTGAGCAAGTACTATGTGCCAGGTGCTACTGGAAGGTTTTTCACCCAGTTCACACAGTGTACCAGCCAGGACATTTTACAGAAACAGGGAACTGAGGCTTAGGCAGGTTGAAGGAAACCCCCTTCCCAGCTGAACTGCAGAAACTCGAACGGTTTCTGGACAACAGGACAATTCAGACCAGCCCCTGGTCCATGTGTTGGTATCCACAAGAAGTTACTCCTTGGACCCTAACGTCCAAGATTATGTTCTCTATTACTATCCTTTTAAGGCAAGGGCAGAGTCAAGGATGCCAAGGAAAAACACATAAATATAAATCACAAAAAGTAAACAGGTCTCTTATCCTAGCAAGGTAATGACTTCCTGACAATAGTTTGGTCTCCTAAATTATAGCAAGATGAAGACATACAGCCAGGAATGAATATCCATTTAGGAGGGGAAGGGAAGATGGGAAGTCATTCTGAGCCTTTGGGGCAGCAGACTCTGCAGTTTGGGGCTGATATCTGATCCAAGATCTTTCTGTGACAAGTCATTCAAGAGAGAACGCTGACTGAAAAAGAAGTGTGGCCAGGGATATCAGGAAAAAAGAAACTGTCATGACAAAACAGCAAGATTAAATAAATCAAAGCAAGAAAAAGGAATTAATAAAAATTTAAGGAGAAATTAATAAACTGAAAACAATAAAACTACTATAAACAACCCCCAAAGCTGATTAGTTAACAAGAAAAAATACAATAGGTAATCTATATTCTTACTTACCAGGGCTAGTCTAGTTACAGCCACTGCTGAATGTCTAACAGACTGGCAACAGGAGCAACGCTGAAATCCCCATAAAGTGGGACCAGCCAGCCAATTGACGATAAGATGGTTACATTGGACTCCTCCCATTCTGCAAGGGTCGGTGCTTCCTCTTGACTGGAATGGACATGTGTCACAGGTTTCAATTTTCCTTTCCAACATCACTGTCCAAGAGCTTCCACAATGTTTCATCTGTCAACACAGAATCCTGCACAGTAACACAAAAGACCAAGAGATTCATTTTACAGCCAGGAAGGCAAGCTATGGACACAGGACCATGATTCTATACCATTCTACCCAGAATTCGCCAACCTGATTGAACAATAGGATGACAAAACTGAGGTGCCATCTTCTAGGATCCAGGATGCACCCTAAAATGATGACCATTATGAAGGGTTGTATCCCCAGTAGGTAGAATTCATGTGTCCAGGAGTCAAGGGGCAGGGGGAAGGATGGGAGAAGATGATTGTGCTTATAGCTCCTGCAAATCTCTGCAGGTTGGAGGTCGTGATTCCCAGACGGAGAAACTCTTCCACCAGGAATCATAGAAAAAGCCCCATTCAGCTTTAAGCTATGGCTGCCGCTGTTCACTAGGGCTCCTTGAGCAAAGAGGCCAGCAGACAAGCAGAGGTGTTACTCTCTTGGTAGGAGCTTACTCACTCCTCATCAGCAGGAGTAGGTAGACTGCTTTTACACAATGGGACAAGGTAGGTTTTATTTGGCACCCAGATAATCCACTGGGTGTCTCTTGATACTCCTCCTGCCCATTTTTAAAAATTTTATTGTAGTTGATGCAATGTTGGGTGAATTTCTGCTGTACAGGAAAGTGATTTAGCTATACACACACACACATGTATGTTGTTCAGTAGCTAAGTCATGTCTGACTCTTTGCGAGTCCATGGACTGTAGCCTGCCAGGCTCTTCTGTCCATGGGATTTCCCAGGCGAGAATAATGGAGTGGGTTGCCATTTCTTCCTCCAGGGAATCTTCCTGACCCAGGGACTGAACCTGTGTTTCCCACGTCTCTTGCATTAGCAGGTGAATTTTTTATCACTAAGCCATCAGGGAAGCCTATATATATATGTATATGTATATAATTTTTCATGTTTTTTCCCATTATTATCACAGGATATCGAATATAGCTCCCTGTGCTATATAGTAGGACTTCGTTGTCTATCTATCGTATACTTCATAGTTTGCATCTGCTAATTCCAAACTCCCAAAACTTCCTTTCCTCTCCTCACCGCCCCCGCCCCACCCCAGCTTGGCAACCGCAAGGCTGTTCCCTGTGTCTGTAAATCTGTTTCCTAGTCCTCTGCCCAGTCGTGATGGTAAACCAGCAAGTGCAGCAACTCTGGCCTGAGGAGTACATGGTAACCAGGCACTCAGAAACCTCAGGGGTGATTCCCGATTCACCCCACAGGCTAGCCACAGAGACTAGCAGAGGTGCCAGCTGAGGCTGAAGAAAGTGAAGAATGGGTAACAGAATATGGGCATCAGCTGTATTAAGACCAGCTACAGCAGTGTGAGCTGGGGTTTAGTTATTTTAAAAGTTCCCCAAAGGAAACTTAAGGAGGGTGTTTCCTCCACTTGAGGAGAGTAGAGCGTGTGTTTCCAGTGGGATGAACCGATGATTCTAAAAGGCACACGAAACTCACAAGGGGTGGCCTGTGCTGGATGCTGTGGCGCATGGCCTGGAGTCCTTCAGGACTGAGGCACTTACTCCTTCAGCTGCTGGAGGAGAGCTGTTTGCCAGTGGCTCGGCTTTCAGTTGAGTCTCTTCCCAAGAACTGCCTTTGGCTGAAGGAAGCTACCTCACCCAAGGTTATACCCCTTTCTGGTCGGCTGGGATCTAGTTGACATGAGGGTCCAAAGGCCTGCCCCCTGCTTTAATTTGAGACATCTCCAGAGGGTCTTCCTAGCTTCAGAGTAGAGGCCTCCCCATCAGAGTTCATTACAGTTCTCCCTCCATCCATTCTGTTTCCCTCCCTCCCTCACAGCGTTGCTCCTGAGAGCACACTCCAACAATCCACCTGCACACAAATCTCCATCTCACAGTCTGTCTCCTAGGAAACCCAAATTACAATCCTGGTAACTGGACGTTTTAGAAGCTGGTTCTACCCGCTCTTTTGTGGACACCAACCATTGCATCCTTGAGAAGCCAGAGGTAAGGTGAGGATGGGGAATGCTAAAAGATTGCAGAGAAATCTCAGAAATACCCCCTCGCATCCTTGGCTAATGGCTGTCTCTTCAGGGCAACAGGAGCAGGAGGAGAAAAGCCAGGAGTTCCACAGGCTCAGACATTTTCCATTTCTCTCAAGGTTTCTCATAGAGCCTGATGCCAGAGGACCCTACTCATTGCTCTTTTGTGCTGATTATTCTTTTTTTCTGTGGCATCCTTGACAGCATCCCATCAAATGATCAGCAAAAGAGCTAACTACCACAACTGGAAAAGACCCTGATGCTGGGAAAGATTGAAGGCAGGAGGAGAAGGGGATGACAAAGGATGAGATGGCTGGATGGCATCACTGATTCAATGGACATGAGTTTGAGGAGACATGAGTTTGAGTAAGCTCTGGGAGTTGGTGATGGACAGGGAAGCCTGGTGTGCTGCAGTCCATGGGGTCACAAAGAGTCGAACACGATTGAACTGAACTGAACCACCAGCAGTGAAAATAAAGGTGCTCCTTCCACTCTGTTCTTAAATGTCTCCTCAAAGAGAAACTAGGGGCAATGTCCCAAGCAGGACCTGGCTTAATATCTTCCTTTCAAAATATATTTTTAGTAGCTTACAGTAAAAGGTTCAGATCAGTTCAGTCACACAGTTGTGTCTGACTCTTTGCAACCCCATAAATCACAGCACGCCAGGCCTCCCTGTCCATCACCAACTCCCGCAGTTCACTCAGACTCACGTCCATCAAATCCGTGATGCCATCCAGCCATCTCATCCTTGGTCGTCCCCTTCTCCTCCTGCCCCCAATCCCTCCCAGCATCACAGTCTTTTCCAGTGAGTCAACTCTGCGCATGAGGTGGCCAAAGTACTGGAGTTTCAGCTTTAGCATCATTCCTTCCAAAGAAATCCCAGGGCTGATCTCCTTCAGAATGGACTGGTTGGATCTGCTTGCAGTCCCAGGGACTCTGAAGAGTCTTCTCCAACACCACAGTTCAAAAGCATCAATTCTTCGACGCTCAGCGTTCTTCACAGTCCAACTCTCACATCCATACATGACCACAGGAAAAACCATAGCCTTGACTAGATGGACCTTAGTTGGCAAAGTAATGTCTCTGCTTTTGAATATGCTATCTAGGTTGGTCATAACTTTTCTTCCAAGGAGTAAGCATCTTTTAATTTCATGGCTGCAGTCACCATCTGCAGTGATTTTGGAGCCCCCAAAAATAAAGTCTGACACTGTTTCCACTGTTTCCCCATCTATTCCAAAAGGAAGCTTCATCAACCTCAAAACCATTTCTTCATATTTCAATTCTCTTCAACTTTTTCAATGTGCCTTTACAGCCTATTCATCACCCGAAAGACATTTAGAGGAGACCAGAAACAAAATTAAAGACAGTGAGTGAATCGGAAGATAACCCTGTGTTTTGGGAGCCTAGCACAAAGTAAGAAGGCGGCTGTGTACATTTTAGCCAGGTTTTCCACAGACTCAAATGTAAAATTCACCCCATTTTAAGGTCAGCATTGGGTTAGGGACAAGTGGCGAGTAGAAGAATGATAATAATGGAAACAAAGACTTGCTGCTGCCGTTCCCCTGCCGCCAGGCACTCACACAGATGGAGCTGGACCACGGGTAGGTTCAGAGACACCAGCTCAGTCAGCCTGCACAACCCTCTCCCCACCCAGTGCTCGCTGCCCCCGCCCCAGAAGCACTGGCAGGAGACTCCCACTCGTTTGTAACATAATTCTCTCCTCTCAGGCAGGAAGTATGGTGTTGTGAGTGCCAACCAGTGCAGGGAAGGAGATGACTGGCGGCATTTAGTGTCTCACAGGGAAGGACTGGTTTGTAGGAGGGAGGCTATCTGATACACCTGAGAGGCCTCAGGTCCTTAAAGGGCCAGTTTACTACAAGAAGGATCGATGCAGCATCCCACTGACCTCCCAATCAATTTCCTCATCAGTCTCCTCTCCTCTCTTACAAAGGCGGAGCCATTAAGTGTACGTTACCTCTAGCAGACAACTCTGCATCTCAACTTAGAATCATTCCTAGGCAGTTCTAGGAATTAGCACAAGCTGAGTGGAGCCCTGCCCAGGCCCCTTGCTCGTCCTCTGTGGGCTCCTCAGTCCGGATCCTCTTCCTGGCATCACTCTCTGACTCCTTTCCTGAGCACTGGGATGGGGATGTTTTCAGAAAGCTTTATCAAGCTGGCCCCACAGAAGAGCCACTTTGTACCTACTAGCACTAACAGAGCCAGGATGGGGTCACGCTGAGAAACACTGCCACACAGTCTCAAGCTGTCTCAGGCAACGTGTTCACACACACTCACACTACTTCCACTGGCTCACACCCAGGTCTGGGCAACATTAGCCCCAAAGGGGACATTACCTATGGCAGTCCTGAAAGCTTTTTTTTGCTTGTTTTTTCATTTAGAAATGCTTTTAATCCATGAGGATGACTGCAGTCCAGCAAACATGCTCACCCTGAGGCTTAGGAAGCCTTCTGCTCCATCATGGCACAGATATTGTTATTGAACACTTTTCTGAACCTTTACCTCGTTTGCCATGTCCTTTCACCAGAAGCCTTTCTACTGTGCTGATCCAGCAATCTCGTTCAGTCTGTGGTGTCAGTCAGCTGGTCCACGGAAGAAATGAAACAAGACCAACTGCTGTAGTGGAATGAGGTGGTGAAGATCACTCTGTAATCAGGCTGCTTCTAGGAAAATGTCTCCACTCTGACAAACAGCTGTGTGCTTACTTAGGATCGAAAGATGACTGACAAGGCAGCATTCTAAGGTTCTGCCACTGAGGGGTGGCCCGTGTGATGACGACAGGACATACAGAAACTGCATGGGAAGAACCAGAGTATCTGCTTTCTTTTTTCTCTATTCTTTACAGGTTTGGGTTTTTTAAGCATTTCTTTAAAAATATTTATTTGGCTGCATTGGGTCTTAACTGCAGCATGAGGGATCTTCTATCTTTGTTGCATCATCTTTCGTTGCACATGTGGGATCTTTCAGCTGTAGCATGCAAACCCTTAGTTGTAGCATGTGGGATCTATTAATAGCTCCCTGACCAGGATCAAATCTGCCCTCCTATCCCCCCATGTTGGAAGCACTGAGTCTTAGCCATCGGACCACCACGAAGTCCCTTGAGTTTGTGCTGTTTTCCCTTTGAAGAAGCGGTGGTCAGGAAGCCTTACAGAGTAGACAGGTAAATGGGATGTGAAAACATAGCCCACAAAACTGATGCAGGATTCACTGGAAGAAATAAGTGCTGCAACTAAGATCCAGAGCGGTGTGGGTCCTGGAGTCGTGCATCCAGGTCCGATTCTGACCCTGCTCTCTGCCAGCTGTGTGGCCTTAGGGAAATGACTTAACCTCTCTGTGACAGGATTTCTCATTTATAAAGGTAGGGGAAACAAAAGTTCCTCTCCCACAGGCTTATTGTGAGGACTGGATGAGTTAACACGTATGAAGCTCTTAGCACAGTTCAGTTCAGTTCAGTGGCTCAGTCGTGTCCGACTCTTTGCGACCCCATGAATCGCAGCACGCCAGGCCTCCCTGTTCATCACCATCTCTCGGAGTTCACTCAGACTCACGTCCATCGAATCCGTGACGCCATCCAGCCATCTCATCCTTGGTCGTCCCCTTCTCCTCCTGCCCCCAATCCCTCCCAGCATCACAGTCTTTTCTAATGAGTCAACTCTTCGCATGAGGTGGCCAAAGTACTGGAGTTTCAGCTTTAGCATCAGTCCTTCCAAAGAAATCCCAGGGCTAATCTCCTTCAGAATGGACTGGTTGGATCTCCTTGCAGTCCAAGGGACTCTCAGGAGTCTTCTCCAACACCACAGTTCAAAAGCATCAATTCTTCAGCGCTCAGCCTTCTTCACAGTCCAACTCTCACATCCATACATGACCACAGGAGAAACCAAAGCCTTGACTAGATGGACCTTAGTCGGCAAAGTAATGTCTCTGCTTTTGAAAATACTATCTAGGTTGGACATAACTTTTCTTCCAAGGAGCAAGCGTCTTCTAATTTCATGGCTGCAATTACCATCTGCAGTGGTTTTGGAGCCCCAAAAAATAAAGTCTGGCACTGTTTCCACTGTTTTCCCAACTATTTCCCATGAAGTGATGGGACCAGATGCCATGATCTTCGTTTTCTGAATGTTGAGCTTTAAGCCAACTTTTTCGCTCTCCTCTTTCACTTTCATCAAGAGGCTTTTTAGCTCCTCTTCACTTTCTGCCATAAGGGTGGTGTCATCTGCATATGGAAAAACCATAGCCTTGACTAGACGGACCTTTGTTGACCAAGTAATGTCTCTGCTTTTTAATATGTTGTCTAGGTTGGTCATAACTTTTCTTTCAAGGAGTAAGCGTCTTTTAATTTCATGGCTGCAATCACCATCTGCAGTGATTTTGGAGCCCCCAAAAATAAAGTCTGACACTGTTTCCACTGTTTCCCCATCTATTTGCCATGAGGTGATGGGATCAGAGGCCATGATCTTCGTTTTCTGAATGTTGAGCTTTAAGCCAACTTTTTCACTCTCCTCTTTCACTTTCATCAAGAGGCTCTTTAGTTCTTCTTTGCTTTCTGCCAAAAGGGTGGTGTCATCTGCATATCTGAGGTTATTGATATTTCTCCCAGCAATCTTGATTCCAGCCTGTGCTTCTTCCAGCCCAGTGTTTCTCATGATATACTCTGCATGGAAGTTAAATAAGCAGGGTGACAATATACAGCCTTGACATACTCCTTTTCCTATTTGGAACCAGTCTGTTGTTCCATGTCCAATTCTAACTGTTGCTTCCTGAGCTGCATTCAGGTTTCTCAAGAGGCAGGTCAGGTGGTGTGGTATTCCCATCTCTTTCAAAATTTTCCACAGTTTATTGTGATCCACACAGTCAAAGGCTTTGGCATAGTCAATAAAGCAGAAATAGATATTTTTCTGGAACTCTCTTGCTTTTTCAATGATCCAGCAAAGAGTTGGACACAAATGACTGACTGAACTGATGTATTGATGTGAAAGCTGGACCATAAAGAAAGCTGGGCATTGTAGAATTGAGGTTTTTGAACTGTGGTTCTGGAGAAGACTCTTGAGATTCCCTTGAATAGCAAAGAGACCAAACCAGTCAATCCTAAAGGAAATCAACCTTGACTATTCATTAGAGGGATTGGTGTTGAAGGCTTCCCTTTTGGCTCAGATGGTAAAGAATCTGCCTGCAATGTGGGCAAGCCAGGTTTGATCCTGGGGTTGGGAAGATCTCCTGGAGAAGGTAATAGCAACCCACTCCAATATTCTTGCCTGGAGAATTCCATGGACAGCGGAGCCTGGTGAACTACAGTCCATGGGGTGGCAAAGAGTCAGACACCACTGAGCGACTAACACACACACACACAAACACACTCCAATATTTTGGCAACCTGATGCAAACAGCTGACTCATTGGAAAATACCTTGATGCTGGGAAAGACTGAGGGCAGGAGGAGAGGGGGATGAGAGAGGATGAAATTGTTGGATGGCATCATGGACTCCATGGACATGAATCTGAGCAAACTCCAGGAGATAATGAAGGACAGGGAAGTCTGGCGTGCTTCAGTCCATGGAGTTGCAAACAGTCAGACATAATTGGGCAACTGAACAACAGCATCCCAAAAGACACTCCAATAAAGTATCTTCTCTGAAAATACCAAAATCTTTCTTAGTCAACATTATTAGTCAAAATTAGTCAACATTCAGTTTATAAAGCAATTGTGCAGGAGGAAAATTAAAGACAGGAGAGAACAGAGGTCACAAACAATATATTATCTCTTTATAATATCTTGATACTTTATTTAAACTACTCTAAAATGCAGTATATTTAATGAACAGTTTCACTAAGATTACGGCCAATATTTAGACACAAGTTTCCTGTTCTAGAGATGCCACCACAGTTTAAAAACATATAGTAATATGTATGCAATAAACATACAATAGTTTAGAACCACAAAATGCCAGGTAAATAGTATGAAAATGGCCCCCCAATTTTTTTTTATTAATATATTTAATTGGACCATCACTTCACCACACTGTGGTGGCCCCTGCCACACATCCACATGCACCAGCCATGGGCGCACATGTACCGCCCCCCCCCATCCTGAACCCCCCTCCCAGCTCCTTCCCTGTCCTATCCTTTTGGGTTGTCTCAGGGCACTGGCTTTGAGTGCCTGGCTTCATGCATCGAACTTATAGTGGAAAAGGCCCCAAAGTTTTTATACAGGAAAATAGTGAATCATCATCTGTTTCTCAGCTGAGTTCTCTTATTTCTTGATTTTAAAGTAGAGACTAGAGGAACTCCTATCACAGTAACTGTTTTCCAGGTACACAGATTACTCCCCTTTGCATCCTTTCTGTTCTAGTTTTAGCTCTCAGGTGACATCACAGTGTCATCACTGCTCAGACTCTCATACTTAAGAGTCACACACTTAGATGATTCTAGATGAACAAATACACAGACTCCTGCTTACGTAAGTTTCTTCTCTCTACTTCCTAATACTGCCTCTGTCATAGGTGGCACCCAACAGCAACAATAATCTTGAGCTACTTTCAGCACTGGTAACAAGGCAAAATCAGCTGGAAGAACAGCTTATAAATATCCTCTACTGAGCTGGGTCTCTTCTTAATTTTGAGCAACTTTCCCCGTCTGCTTCTGCCATGCTTGCAGAATCTTGGCAGAGGGGTCAGACCACATCATCAGCTTATGCTCCGCGTCTCTCCAGAGCTTTCCCCTTCACCTCTGTGCTTTGGAGGCCACGCCTTTTCATGTGGTTCTCAGCTCTGACTGGATATCAAGATCAGTTGGGGGAGTTTCGAACAAATACTGACACCTGGTCCAGATTTGATGTGCCCGGATTGAGATTCAGACCAGAATTTTTCACACAATTCCCCAGGTAATGGTAGCATGCAGCTGGACTTATGAGCAACTGCTCAGCAATATACATGGTTTTGTCATTTCCTGTATTATACAATATTTGAAAAGGAACTACTCCATTTAGAAAATGACAGTAATATCTTTTTGCCCTCCTTGGTTTCAACAAAACATTGAAATAGCATATCAAATGTTATGCCAATTTTTTTCATGTGGAAATGCAGTATTTATAATTTGGTCAGAAATAATGATTATGAGAACTGTCATGAGAAAGTTAATTCTCATGAATTTCCCTTACAGAACATCATAGATAAATGCAGATGATCTTTATATTTTATCCAAATGTCAAGCCAAAATGATTTATAATCTGATTTTCAATTCAGCTCATACATTACTGATCTAAACTCTTAGTAAATCAAATCAGCTTCATAATTAAAAAAATGTACTTTACATGGTTTAACATAAACGAGGTTGGTAGAAATTAATGTGATAATTTTCCATGCTTTTATACAACTAGAATGACTAATTCTTAGCACAGTTGAATGCATTTTCCCAGTAGACATTAAAAAAAAAACAAAGCCACATGAAAACCATACTCCTTATTCTAAAAATTAAGTCCATCTTTCTCTTTCATATTTTTTCTCTTTCAATTTGTATTTGGGAAAGCAAATACAAAGATGTATGCTTACTATTTGGTTTTCATTTCCACTTACTGATTTTGTTTTAGTATGTACATGAGTATATAAATATGAATAAGTAGTGATTTTGATAGATGGATACAAAGGATATTAGTCCAAAGCCAATTAGGAACATTTGTTGCCATTCCCTCCACTTTTTTTTTTTTTCCTGTTTTTAATGTCATCTATTTTAGTGCCATTGTTTCAAGTGACAAAATATGACAGAGACTATGGGAGACTAGATATTTGCTCTTGAGTGTCACTTGATGGGGGAAGATTGACTATTTCACTGACTGTGGCATTTCCACAGCACAGAACAGGGCCTTACATGCAGTAGGCAGGAACAAAATATTTGGTGAGGGAGGGAATTCTAATACCCACTTTTTCCACCACAAAATGGTCCACTAGAGGGTACTAGAGGTTGGACTCTTGAGAGACCCTTGGACAGCAATGAGATCAAATCAGTCAATCCTAAAGGAAATCAACCCTGAATATTCACTGGAAGGACTGATGCTGAAGCTCTAATACTTTGGCCACTTGATTTGAAGAGCCGACTCATTAGAAAAGACCCTGATGCTGGGAAAGACTGAAAGCAGGAGGAGAAGGGGGCAGCAGAGGATGAGATGGTTGGACAGCATCACTGACTCAATGGACATGGATCTGAGCAAACTCCGGGAGATAGTAAACGACAAGGGAGCCTGGCGTGCTGCAGTCCATGGGTCACAAAGAGCCAGACACGACTTAGCAACTGAAGAACAGAGGATACAACTGCAAACTTCTCACCATTCAGGGATCTGATCTTTGGAGAGGTCGTCTTTCTTCCTACTGTTCTCCCCTACTTCTCTTCCAAAACACTAGTCCCGTAAGTTTTAAGATAGTAACAGATGGTCTGAAGGAAAACAATGTTTGCAGGTTTGAAGATCTTTACAAAGTGTGATATGTGAGTAGGATGGTTTAGCATTGAGAATTAGGTGAGCCTCCAGAGATGGCTGTCTCAGAGGGATTCTGCAAGGACTGTGGGCAGTAAATGAGGGGTGTGTGAAGGGCTTGGGCCAGAGCCTGGCAGAGAAAGCAGGCAAACATGAGTTGATGTTGACATTATTATTTTAAGGATTAAGCTAAAGATATGATTATGGTACACATATGTCATGGCATATATCCTCCTCATAACATATTTGTGGCATATCACTGTCAGCGACCAACCTAGACAGCATATTAAAAAGCAGAGACATTACTTTGCCAACAAAGGTCCGTCTAGCTAAGGCTATGGTTTTTCCAGCGGTCATGTATGGATGTGAGAGTTGGACTATAAAGAAAGCTGAGCACCGAAGAATTGATGCTTTTGAACTGTGGTGTTGGAGAAGGCTCTTGAGAGTCCCTTGGACTGCAAGGAGATCCAACCAGTCCATTCTAAAGGAGATCAGTCCTGTGTGTTCATTGGAAGGACTGATGTTGAAGCTGAAACTCCAATACTTTGGCCACCTGATGCGAAGAGCTGACTCATTAGAAAAGACCCTGATGCTGAGAAAGATTGAGGGCGGGAGGAGAGGGGGACAACAGAGGATGAGATGGTTGGATGGCATCACCGACTCAATGGACATGGGTTTGGGTGAACTCCGGGAGTTGGTGATGGACAGGGAGGCCTGGCATGCTGCGATTCATGGGGTCGCAAAGAGGCGGACACGACTGAGCGACTGAACTGAACTGTCAGAGACCCCTTACCATACACATTCAATTTATTTAATTCTCACAGCAGCAGCAGAGGACTGTGCTAACAATCTCATTTCACAGGTGGAGAAATAGAATGTTAAAGAAGTAAAGAGATTTGCCAAAATTCATGGGGCCAGTAAAAGGAAAAGATTAGAATCAAGCATAAGAAATTTTAGAATGAAATACTGCCATTTGCAGCAACATGGATGGATCTCGAGATTATCATATCAAGTGAAGTAAATCAGACAAAAATATATGATATCAAGTATATGCAGAATCTAAAATATGATATGAATGAATGTATTTACAAAACAAAAATAGACTTACAGACATAGAAAACAAAATCATAGTTACTAAAGAGAAAAAGGTGGAGAAGGATAAAGTAAGAGATTGGGATCAGCAGATCCAGATACAAACTATTATACATAAAAGAGACCAACAATAAGGTCCTACTGTACAGCACAAGATATTATATTCGATATCTTGCACTAAAACATAATGGAAAAGAATTTTAAAAAACTTTTAGTAATTGAAGATCTCAAAGTAGTTACTTTCCACGAATCTGGAGCATATACAATAGAACTGTACAATTATTTCAAATGTATGAATTATCTGAATAAATTTCACTTTCTAATCTTTTCTGCCAGCTGAAAATGTGTAAAATTTCTAGTCAACTTTCTAGGGTTCATGAAAAATGTCACTTTCTTGGTCCCTATCTTACCCGGTTCTTTTCCTCAGTTTAGATCAATTCTCAATACTTTGGCATTTCCACTGAGGCATAAGCAAGGGGTAAGACCAGACTCAAAGGTCTTCCTGTAGCCTTTTCATAGCTTGAGTGACGCATTGTGGGTAGGGCAGCTTGGGACTTTTGGATGCAATGACAAGTGTTTATCTGCCTGTGTCACTGGCTTAATCAGTTCAGACATTCGATTGGGGCTCTCAGACTGGTCTTCTGGATACTAAGACAACACACATATTGGTCTGATCTTTCAAAACATGACATAATTTTCAAGTTTTAGAAAAATGGTGAAAGACCTTACTTCCATCAATTACTTTTTTTAACATGAAGTTCTAGTCTATTGAAAGATGAGTCCTATATATTTCAAACTCTTCCACTCTAAATTTTTCTGAAATACTCCTGACAAACAAATGACTCTTCTTCTATGTTCTGTAAAGCGTCATTCATTCAATATTTCTGTATTTGTAGAAGCAACAATTACTGAGTGAAACAGAATACAGAAAAGACATATGGGATTTAAAGCAAACATACCCATTCAAATATGACCAGAATACAAGGCCTACCATTGGAGGGTTATAAAAATTACAGAAAATGTATGCCTGTGCATACAAGACTTTCTGGCACCTAGTAGGTGTTCGATAAATGAGTGGTAAACGCTTCCACTCTCCAGTGTACCCACATTGCATTGATGTGGACCCACCAGCAGAGGGAGCTCACGGTGCTGTGAGGTTGGATCAGCAGCATTCCTTTATCACTGTAAGCCAAAGGGCCCCTTGTTTTTATTTCAAGTCACCTCAGTCGTGTCCGACTCTGTGCGACCCCATAGACGGCAGCCCACCAGTCTCCCCCGTCCCTGGGATTCTCCAGGCAAGAACACTGGAGTGGGTTGCCATTTCCTTCTCCAGTGCATGAAAGTGAAAAGTGAAAGTGAAGTCGCTCAGTCGTGTCCGACTCTTAGCGACCCCATGGATTGCAGCCTACCAGGCTCCTCCGTCCATGGGATTTTCCAGGCAAGAGTACTGGAGTGGGGTGCCATTGCCTTCTCCATTTTATTTTTTATCAAACACTAATTATTACTAAAGCCACTAGATTATGATTATTATATTAAACTCTGTACTTTTCCCACACATCTAATAAAATGTGGTGGTGATATTTCTAAAAGGTAACAGTGATGTTCATGAATTTAACAGCTAAAACAATAATTGAGTAATGGAAAGTAAACCACTCCAGTTCTAGAGGAGATATGGGACATGAAAGTACTAAACTTCCAAGAGCATTTCCACCAACTCATCTAGTGGCACTCAAGGATGGAAACATCAAATTAATATCAAAATTAGAAACAACTCTTGATGTATCTTTAAGTGTCATGCTCTTAGACTTTGTAACACAAATCTGGTAATTATGGATAATCATGCTCAGTTTATATAAGAACAGTTCCTATAATCATAGGCCTGAAAAAACCAGCTATTCCAGTCTTCTAGGTCATTTTATAGTTTTTATTTTATAATTTTACTTATTTTACTTTGTTGTATTTAGGAAGAGTTCCACACAGAGGTGAATGCATTTAGGCAGCAGAGTCAAGCCTGATGGTTGCAATTGTATAAATCTGGGTTGATCCTGAGTCCTCACTAGACTTCTGAGCCTAGAAAACCATTCTGCTTGTGAGCCTGAATCTAAGATAAGGGTTTCCCGTCAAGTGCCTTGGGTCCAAACTTCTTCACATTCCTATAGAAAACCTATACAAGTCTTTTTACTAAGTAGAGCAGAAAAATGTACAGCAACTGATATATCCTTCGAGCATAATATAAAGAAGGAATATTGTCTTATAATAACTATTTAAAATAACATTTATTAAATGCTTCCCATGTAATAGGCACACTTTTAACATATGTGAACATATATATTCAGTCATTTAATTTTTCTTATATCCCTTAAAGGTGGGTATTATTATCATTATCCCAATTTTATAGATGGAGAAGCTGAAAGAAAGGGACAATAAGCATCTTGTCCAAAGTCACTAAACCTATAAGTGGGGGAAGGAGTCAAGCCCACACTGTCATCCACTACCCTATACTACTTTACAGTGATTTGCTATGAGTACTTCACCATTAATCAGTGAATGAATCCAAGTATTGGCACTATTAATAATCCTATTCTAATTCTATTTCATTATAATTTATATTTTAACATCCAACATTAGAAAATAAGGAAAAACAACTCTCTGTTTCCATGGTTTTCAATTAATCTCTTAGACTTAAGGAGTCATTTGAAAAAGCATCACTAATATACCATTTCATTTGAAAAATCATCACTAATATTATGGATACTGTTGTTCTTTGAAACAAAAACAGTATAAAAATGTGAACAGAAAAACACTCCAGGGAAACCTGCCCTCACTTAATGCTCACTGGTCAATACTGACGTTCTGAGCTTGGTTTTGGAATTCACAGGGTAGGATGGAGGAGGAGGTCAGGATGATAATAAAGCTCAAAAATATGAGAAAAGTAAAAATCAGTCAGGGAGTCCATGGCATCATTCTGTACCAGTCAGTGTAGGATCAGAGCGAGATGAGGGGTTCCTGACAACAGAGGACAACTTTTCATTCAAAGTTTAAAGGGGGGCATAAGATGTTGCAGAGACAATGCAACAATGATTTTCAGACAAAATAATGATATTCTAATAAATACTAAAAAATGGTCCCAAGAGAACAGAGAAGAGCATTGAGGTTAGGTAGACCTAGAATGATTTCACAGAGGGTAGATACTGACAAGAGAATTCCACCTAGAATATAATTTTAAAAGGACACATCTAACCCACTTCACATAATATTTCCAGCAAAAGAGATTTGACAACTATGTCTATACTCTTACTATATCTGAACAATTCATTGTGAATTACAGTATTTCATGGAAATTATATGAAAGAGATGACTAATCATTTGTTTAAAATTCTTAGGGATAAACTGAGGACATCAGAACCAACACACGGCATTACTGAACCCAGTCCTGTCCCCTGCAAGTCCAGTTCCATGTTCTCCTTTGATATTGTCAACTACTCCTAAAATTAAAATTCCACCAATTTTAAAGACAGTCCATTCTAGACTTCCTGTCTCAGGAGTGCATATTCTTTAGACTGTCCAGTGTAAGTGGGCAGAGTCTGGAATGCAAGGCTGGCCTAGATCTCTGATAACAATGCTGAAACATACAGCAAATCCCAGAAGACGTCACCCAAATCTGAGAAGTGTACTCATCCATTTCACATTCATTGAGACTCTACTATGTGCTCATCAAAACTGGCCAGAACTGACTCGATTACTCGTGTCCGTTGTTCCAAAATACTTTTATTATCCAGCTTCTTCTCCCTAATGTGCATATCTATCATGATGCTTGTGACGTTTCTCATAAGTACTTATCTGTTTACCTGTTATTCCTGAAACTGAGTTCTTTGAAAGCTTTAGCCATCTTGGCCAACTTCCTATTCCAAGTACCAACATAAGTAATGGATAACATTTATTTAATAAATGAAGGAAGAACCCGAGGAAGGACTCTTCCTTTAATAAAAGAAGAGTTGATATCTGGCACCAATATTTTCTCATTCCTCACCCCTCTGAAGTTGGGGATTACCACTAAAACAGGTCTTTCCAAGGCTCTTAACAAACCAATTCTAAATCCAAAGAATCCTCCTAGGCTCCTACCTAGCTTGACCTCTTGACCTCTTTTGATATGCCAACCACTCACCTGTACTCAAAATCTCCCATTCTTCAACTTCCATAATGCCACATTGACCTGATTCCCTGGCTACCCCTTCGGCTTTTTCTCCTGTCTATTTTTCTGGCTCTTTTTTTTTTATCCAATGGTTCTTAACCATGGATGAATACTAGAGTCATCTGGGGGCCTCTGGAGACTCCCAATGCCCTACTAAGGATTCTTCACACAACTCCAATGTGTGTGGGTGAAGCTTTTTCATACCACCACCAAGAAATTCTCTGATACTAGGCGAGCGTCCTGAAATCCAACTTGTAATTATAATATTATCTACCTGGAGATAATGTCAGATTCCACCAATTAAGGGTTCAGTTCTGCAAGCTCCTTGACAAAGGTCTGAGTAATAATTTTTTAAATTTAACTACAGAAGCAAAAGCAACAAAAGCAAAAATAAATAAGTGAGACTACATCATACTACCAAGTTTCTGCACAGTAAAGGAAGCCATCAACAAAACGAAAAAGCAACCTACTGAATGAGAGAAAATATGGAGTAGAACTATATAAAAACATGCCCAGCATCACTGATCATCAGGGAAATGCAAATCAAAATCACAAGGAGCTATTACCTCACACCTGTTAGAATGGCTACTATCAAAAAGACAAGAGATAACCAATGTTAGTGAGGGTGTGGAGAAAAAGGCTGTTCATTGTTGGTGGGAATGTAAATTGGGGCAGCCACTATGGAAACAGCATGGAGGTTCTTCAAAAAATTAAAAATCGAACTAACATAGTTCTAACAATTCTGACGATACTTTTGGGTACATATCCAAAGAAAAGGAAAACACAATGAAAAATAGCATAATGTACACCCCCCCCCCATATTTACTGCAGAATTATCTGTAATAGCCAAGATGGAAAATAACCTAAGTGTTCAATGAAGAGTGAGTGGATGAAGAACTGCAGTCTATATATATATGCAATGGGGTATTATTCAACCATAGAAAAGAATGTAATCTTGTCTGCAACAACATGACTGAGCCCTGATGGCATTATGCTAAGTGCACTAAGTCAGAGAAAGATAAATGCTCTATGATCTGGCTTATGTGTGGAATCTAAAAAAAAAAAAAGCTCAGAGAGAGAACAGAGGTGGGGGCAGGGAGGGAGAAATGGGTGAAGGAAACCAAAAGGTAAAAAAAAGAAAAAAGTAAATACAATACATTACTGAACAACACTGAAAAATACCTCACTATCACCCAGTAATTTGTGATTATCTTCTATAGGACTAGGAAATTTAGGCAACTTTAATAAATTCACACAAAACTTCCTCAATGGGCAATGGAAATTTTAGAAGAAACTTGAAACGTAAAAATGCACTGGGAGTATGTTTAACGGTTGATTTCACAATACATAAAATATTTTTAAAAGACTACTTTCTTCCGTATCACCCCACATTTCAGATGTCAGTCTCCAGTCCACTGGCTATTGAAGTTTCCATCAATGTTTTCCTTTGGTTTGATTAATTTACACGTGTGGCTCACAGAACTCAAGAGAACTTTACTCACTAGATTATCAGTTTATTATAAAAGGATAATTTAGGAACAGCTGGATGGAAGAGACACACAGGGCAAGACATAGGAAACATGAAGGCAGCTCCCAGGCCCTCTCTGAATGCACCACTAGTCCTAAAGCCCCACACGTTCACAAGTCCTGTCCTTTGGGGCTTTTATAGAGGTTTCATTGCATAGGCATGAGTGATTAAATCACTGGCCATTGGCAACTGGTTCAGCCTCCAGCCCCTCTTCTCCTGTGGGTGTCAGGGGGATATGTATGAAAGTTCCAATCCTCTGATCATAGGGTGTGCTCTACTGGCAACCAGTCACATCCTTTGGTCCTAAAGTCACCTCACTAACATAACAAAAGACATATTTATCACTCTAGAAAACTCCAAGGGTTCTAGGATCACCGTGCCAGAAATGGGGTTGAAGACCAAATATATATTCTTACTATAAATCACAATATCTAATCTAGCTAGACCCACTCCCAGAGACTTTATTAGTTTAGGAGAAGGTCACCAGCCCTGGGCTTCTTAAAGCTTGGCAGAAGAATCTAGGTTGCAGCTAGAGCTGACCAATACTGTTCAAGCTGCTTCTCAAATGGCAGGAGTCCTGTGGGATCTCTTCTGGGTCCAGTGATCCATTTAACCTAGAACTTCCTAGGTTAAACTCATTAACTTCCATGGCTTTGATTACCATCTCTATGCCAATTACCTTCAATTCTGAACTGCCTATATAGACCTCTCCTGCCCGCCAGGCCCATGCATTAAGCTGATTACCAGGTATCTATTTTTACATCTCACGGGACATAGCACCATCATCTGTCCAACAGCCCAATTCAGAACCTTGGGTAACATCTTTGAAATCTTCTTCCTGTTCATCTCTCTCATTTACTAATTACAAAGTCCAGGTCACAGAGACCCGCTCTGCAGACAAACTGCAGACAAACACCACTGACTAAATCAACGGCCAGTACAGACACCGTGGACCTTCTGCAGATCTTGCCAGCTCTTGTCCCACACATATTAGTGTTCACTGATACCTGGGTTCTGCCATACTCCCTGTTCCCTCCCCTGAGGAGCCCAGGAACCACTCTAACAGCCAGCCCAGGCCTCTGTGGCTACCCTGGTGTGAGAGGCTAGCCAACTGAGCTCCTCCTTGTACCCACCAAAGCCAAAGTCCATGACGCCTGCCTCCACCCCAGTGGCTGATGTCACCCTCAGGCCCAGGCTCAAGGTTTGGCCATGCAGCTGTGAGCCTGCAGGTCACCAGCCTGCTGCCCATCATCCCGCTTCACTGCTGTGCACACATCCGGGGAGAGCACACTAACAGCCGGGGCCCCTGTAGTTTCCTGTGGGTCTGCATCAGACCCTGCCTCTGTCACTGCTGAGCACCACCATGCCCACTGGAGCCAACACCTCCCTCTGTGCATCTGTGCCCCCCAGCCCAACACCCAGCCCCAGCCTCCACTGCACTGTGCACACGCGGAGAAAGAGTGTGTGACCGCAAAAGAGTGTGCTGACAGCCAGTGCTTCTGCAGCTGCCAGAGAATTCACCAAGTGGCAACACAAGAATCCCTCCTCGCTTCTCTAATCTACACTGCTTCACATGCCACAGTTCAACTGTATGCTCTTTTCTTTCCATCCAAAGATATCGCCCTCTCAAAGACTTCAGCGTGCTCATACACGCTTTGCTCTGTCCAGCACCCTTTCCCAAAACCTCTTCCTCTGAGATAACTGACTTTTTCCCTCAGTTTTCCACTAGAATGCCTTAGGAAGACATCGCCTTATTCTCCTAACTAGATTAGATTGTTTCACCATACTTTCCTATAATAACCCAACCTATAGACTGCTTCCCTGGTGGCTCAGAGGTTAAAGCGTCTGCCCGGAAAGCAGGAGACCTAGGTTTGATCCCTGGGTCAGGAAGATCCCCTGGAGAAGGAAATGGCAACCCACTCCAGTACTCTTGCCTGGAGAATCCCATGGAGGGAGGAGCCTGGTAGGCTATAGTCCATAGGGTCACAAAGAGTTAGACACGACTGAGCAACTAAACTATAGACTACAAACCCCTTGAGGCAAGGGCCGTGTTTCTTTTGTGAGCCCAGGTTCCAGCACTTAGGCATCCCTCAGGAAATGACCAAATGAACCAATGACCCACACACCCAGTGGATCACCATACCTGGCCCAAGAGCTGTGGCCAAGGGGAGATATTTTTTAGCCATTAGAAATATGACCCAGTGGTCAAGTAAATTTTTGGCAATAAATAAAATGCATTTTAGAAAACCTCATCTCTCAAACCAGGTGGAAGCCATTCTTTTAGAGGTCTGGGAAATTATTGGAAATCAGGAAACTTAATTCTTTTAATATGATAGTTTATGAATCTCTCTGTCTTAATGTTGTGCATGATTAGCATAACAAACCTCTGTTCAATGATGATTTTTCAAAATGACCAGTCTGTGTCAACATCAGCTTCATAAGCTACAATTTAAAGAGTATGGCAAATAAGAAAGAAAAGTTATCAAGAACATATTTGATGTTTCAACAGTGAGTGGTCTGTCTTTTAATGTTAAGCTAATAATTCCTACAAATCAGGCAGAAGTGAGAATGAGGTAATCATTAGTTAAATGACACAGATGCTAATTAACTTAACCTCTTCCAAATAGGTTATATAATTTCCAGAAAGAAATCTGAAGGGAAATAATGATGACTAACTTGTAATAAACCATTGTTCTCTCTAGTAAGAAAAAGAGGGACAAGAAGGGAGCTTAAAGGTCTAGTAATTATACAACACTGATCTAGAAAAGTGAAAATCCTATTTATTTTACATATAGACATTGGGAAAGCACTTGCTAAAAAGTCAGTGTTATTTTACATAGGGATGTTATGTTTTTCTAAAACAGTGCTCTCCGACAGAAACATAACGCAAGTTACATATGAAATAATTTTTACACCAGTCACATTAAAAAGTAACAAGGAATAAGCAAACTTAATGTTAATATTTTCTTTAACCTAATGCATCTAAAATATTCTCATTTAAATATTCAATTGATATTAATATCAAACTGTTTATTTCAATATATGGTCAACACCTAAAAAATCAAGAGATTATATATATTATATATGTATACATGTATGAATTTTTTTGTACTGTCTTCAATATCCAGATGTAATCTGTATTATAGGACCTCTCACTACAAACTAGCCACATTTCATGTACTCAATAGCCATATGTAGCTTGTGGCTACTATATTAGACAATATATAATTTTATGTATTTTGTATACATTTCATGTACATTATATAACAAAATTATAACCTTTATTATCCAGACAAGTGTGCATTTGTTCAAGTCTGTATGTGCATACAAACACACATGTATAATGCTATTAATGGCTATCAGTACAAAGCTATTGGCAGCAAGTTAAAAGTAATGAAAGATCTAGAGAGTATGTCTTTTGAAAGATGAAATAAAGACAATCTTTTTAATACAATTTTACAGTCATTTACATATTTTATTATCTTCTACCTTCAAATATTGGTGACCATGAATGGACTATCATTAAATACATAAACAAAGTCATTATTTGTAATGCCTTAATTTAGCAACCGTGTTCAAAGTTTCCTTTTAAAAAACCTAGCAAGGATGCAGCGGAGAAGGCAATGGCACCCCACTCCAGTACTCTTGCCTGGAAAATCCCATGGGCGGAGGAGCCTGGTGGGCTGCCATCTATGGGGTCGCACGGAGTCGGACACGACTGAGCGACTTCACCTGCACTTTTCACTTTCATGCATTGGAGAAGGAAATGGCAACCCACTCCAGTGTTCTTGCCTGGAGAATCCCAGGGACGGGGAAGCCTGCTGGGCTGCCGTCTATGGGGTCACACAGAGTCGGACACGACTGAAGCAATTTAGCAGCAGCAGCAGCAGCAAGGATGCAGAGCACCTGGGTAGAAAACCAACTGAAACTGGAAATCACTCTGGCCTCCCCAGACACAGAGTCTTCACAGACAAGTTTGGATTCAGACCTCCTATAGGCAGACTACCTTCCTCTGGTTCACAGAGGGCAGTACCAAGGAAGTGAGCAGGAAAACGCCTCTTAGGTAGGCAGGGAGGTGGAAGGAGCCCGTCTGCACGCAGGAAGAAATATGTCTCTTCTACAGTCAATTCACTTCACTAAAAGGGGTGCCTGACTCCCAACATCTCATCCCCTGAACATTCGAGATAAACAGGCATTCGCTGCTCACTTCTGATTATGACTACACTGAACATACCACAGTATGGGGCAATATTATGCAAAACAGAGAATGGGGGTTAGGAGGTAGGGGAAGGGTATTGACATCTTCTTTTGAAGGAAGGAATCTGAATGAAACTTTGAACATCTTAGACCTGATGACTAGTCCATGTATACAGCACTTTGAATTGTGTAGGAGATGAGCATTATTTTAAGGGATCTTTCAACTTCATCTCCTTGATAGCAAATCAGGACATGAATGAAAGAAAACATCCTATGACATGGATATCATAGCTCATATTTAGTTATTATAAGATATTTTTGGTTGAGCCAACAAAAAATATTTTTTCACTGTGTTTCAACTGTTATCTTTTCATTTATACATTTAACTTTTGGTTTCCTCTATTAATTGTATGTATTTATGACCTCACCATGCCTATAACAGATAACATGCAGATATAGGTTTAAGTAGAAAACAGAGATAAAAATAAACTAATATTTTTAATATAAATTTATTTATTTTAATTGGAGGTTAATTACTTTACAATATTCTTATACTGTTGGTGGGAATGCAAACTAGTACAGCCACTATGGAGAACAGTGTGGAGATTCCTTAAAAAACTAGAAATAGAACTGCCTTATGACCCAGAAGGGGCTTCCCTGGTGGCTCAGAGGTTAAAGTGTCTGCCTCTGATGCGGGAGACCCGGGTTCGATCCCTGGGTCGGGAAGATCCCCTGGAGAAGGAAATGGCAATCCACTCCAGTATTCTTGCCTGGAGAATCCCATGGGCAGAGAAGCCTAGTAGGTTACAGTCCACGGGGTCGCAAAGAGTCGGACACGACTGAGCGACTTCACCTCCTCCTATGACCCAGAAATCCCACTGCTGGGCATACACACCGAGGAAACCAGAATTGAAAGAGACACGTGTACCCCAATGTTCATCGCAGCACTGCTTATAATAAGCTAATATTTTTTTGAATGTCACTTGAGACAGAACAACTAAAACCATCTTATACAGATGATTGTGTATGTGTATTTTTTCCTTGACAATTCTTCATAAAGAATACTACATAATCTACAAACCTGAGAATTTCAAAAAGCATTTGTTACCAATTTATTGTTTCCAGTGTTAACTTTCTAGACATTATCCTCAATCCCTTATATTGCAGCTTCAAGTTACTTCTGAGATTGCTCTGAATTGAAACACACAATTTCTTCATATAAGGAAGATGCATTGTTTAAAATGTTATATGAGAAGTAATTTCAGTCAACTCTTTTGCAAATGTTCAAAGATGTGCAAATGTTCTATTACTATAGCCATCAGTGTTTCTACCAGCTGACTGACTAGAAATCTTGTTGTCTGCCTTTCACCTCAGTAAATACCTTTCTTATTGATCAAAAATCTTAAAGTTGAAAATATCCCTTTGACTTATCATTTCTAGTTAATTCTCTTACTCACCAATCAGGTTGATAACAATCAAGCTTTCACTTTGCTTTATTCATTTATCCACCCAATAAATCTTTACTTAATGCATGCTTGCTGTACATCTACCATGCACACATTTCTCCATGGATATTTCTGTAGTCACTTCCTATGTTCCACGTGTCCAGAGAATTTAGGCTTTCCTACAGTTTTGACAGATTTTTTTTTTTATTATCTTAAATTTTAATACAATATTGTGACCGGATCTTTCCAGTTAAATACAGACATCTAGAAATAGATCCAGTGCCATTCCAGACAGGAAGTAGGGGATAAATACCAGTGGTTGTAATGTCATGAATCAGGAAACTATGACAGGACAGCAAAATAAAACATTTCCCTCCCGAGACCTTGTCAAGATCCTCTGGCAGATCAAAGCTGTCTGCTCTGCTCCCTAATTCTTCATCCCTCAAGTCTCTTAGGCAAAGACAATTATGCTTTGCAGAGTTATTCCAAATGCATAGGTCTGTGAATGTGTTATGCTTTTCTAGTCTGCCTTTTGGGATGGAAGATGCTTAATAAGAGGGTGGGACTTACTCTACGCAGTGCAGACAACTCCTAAACTCTTATGAATACTGAGTCAAAAATAAAATTCCATTATGTGCATATTGTATTTGAATTTACTGTCAATGAAGGGAAGAAGTATTCCAGTTTGAGAAAAAGCAAAGACTACTATGTAAAAAAAGGGGAGAGGGTATTAAAGATGCAGTGACTAACTTATCCCCAAAGCCCATGGATAATAAAGATAAATAGAAAAAAGGTACTAAGTATAACCATTTATTCACCATTCACAGGTGACTCATCAGCTCAGCAGACACCATGTTGGACTCTTCAACGTGAATTTTATTTTCATTGAAGATGTATACATGACTGGAAATGGCTTGGACTTTGGACCCAAGCAGGCCTTTTCCAGTAGCCATGTATGGATGTAAGAGTTGGACTATAAAGAAAGCTGAGCACTGAAAAATTGATGCTTTTGAACTGTGGTGTTGGAGAAGACTCTTGAGAGTCCCTCGGAGTGCAAGGAGATCCAACCAGTGAATCGTAAAGGAAATCAGTCCTGAATATTCATTGGAAGGACTGATGTTGAAGCTGAAATTCCAATACTTTGGCCACCTGATGGGAAGAACTAACTCATTGGAAAAGACCCTGATCCTGGGAAAGATTGTAGGCTACAGGAAAAGGGGACGACAGAGGATGAGATGGTTGGATGGCCTCACCAACTGGATGGACATGAGTGTAAGCAAGCTCCAGGAGTTGGTAAGACAGGGAAGCCTGGTGCGCTGCAGTCCATGGGGTCGCAAAGAGCTGGACACGACTGAATGACTGAACTGAACTGAGGCCTGACTTTGACTTGCAGTCCCATCTTCCACTCACTAGCCGAGTAACTTTAGAAAAAGTCCTTGCAACACTCTGAACCACAGAGTCCTCACATGAAAAGTAAGAACAACGCCACCCATGGCCCAGTGTTGTTTTCTGGAGAAGAAGCAACATATAGGGCAGTTCCTAACAATGTTTGAAGCAATATAGGGTCTGAATTAATATTAGTTCCCCTTTCTTCCCCCATGTGTCTGTGCAAAGCAAATTTGCTGTTGACTTTGAAATATGAATTTTCTTCAGAATGCATTTTTCAAATTGCCACAAATCTAAGAAGAGACATTAAGAAATCAAGAGTCTTTGAAGAGAAAAATTAATAATTATACATTAAACCTCATTTTATTAATACTTATATTAACAGTGGAGATGTCAATTTTTTCTTGTGCTCTCCTTTTATATTTCATATCTTAAGTAAAACTATATTATTTTCTTTTTAAGTCCTTAGGCTAAATGACAGGGTATGGGATCAATTCCAACTGCTATTCCTGATCTGCCCCTTAGCCTGTTCTTTAACAAGGTTGATAGGTCAAAGATGGAAATAAAATTCTCAGGTCTTGGCTTCGCTGGATCCTGTCATTAATGTGCTGAGAGATTTTAAGATGTGTTTTACACATGGCGGGGCGGGGGCAGGAGGAGGGAGAGAGGGAGAGGTGAAGAGAAGGTCTAAGGAGGTGTAAGAAATTTCCCTCTACATAGTTTTGTCAGAATACTGCAATCACTGTCATAAGCAAAAGGACAGAAAGGAGACCTCTTTTATGTTAAGAAGGGAACATGGTGTTGAGTTAACAGTGAAAATCATCCCCTTTAAATGAGAATAGGCAATACGAGTTTTTTCCAGAAATTGTCTAACGTGGGGTCCACACGAGTGGGGTGAGGGCTTACTAGCTCCCGTCCCCAGATCCCACTCACCTAGCTGGAGCTGTTCGCAGGTCCTGGCTGGATTCTTCCCAATCTTGCATCTGTAAATCGCCCCAGGTTTGACCACTGAAGTGTTGGAGAGCCAGTTGGCAGTGGGCGCCCCGACTACGAGCCTAAGAAGAAAAACGCGCACGTGGGTGCAGATGTTAGCCTTGCTGCCCACTAAACCCCGGGTCTCCCCAGAGGCAGCCGGGCCGCTCCCGCCGCCTCTTCCCCCGCCCACCACCCCAGCACTCAACCCGCCACCCCAAACTTCAGGGCCTGGCGCCAGAACGCACCCCGGCTGCTGCCACCCCAAGATGAGTTCGCTTCCCAAGCACGTCTCCAGCGAGCCTGGTTCCCTCCTGCCTTCTCTAGGGGGAGGAAAGTTTGAATCAGGCAGGGAATCCCTGAGGCGCTTTTTGCGAGCTGCTCTGAGATGCCAAAGGCTCCCGCGTCCGACCCTACTCACCATCGGTTCGCCCCGTGGCTGTGCAGCGCCACCGAGTAGCCGAACAGGGTGTCGGGGGGTCCCTTGTAGAGCAGCGCGCTCTCCGTGTCCACGTTGTAGGGGCGCCCGGTCGGGACTCCCGAGCACAACAGAAACATCACCGCCTCCCAGACGGCGGCCCCGCGGGGGCCCGGCCCTCGCCTCGCTTCCACAGCCATGCGCGCTCGGAGGGGAACATTCACCACTGGACCGCCACTCTCCGTCCCAGAGTTGCGCGGATGCGACGGCTGGCGAGGGGAAGGGCGCCCCAAGAGAAGAGGCTCAGCGTGTCCGGCGCCGGCGGCGGGAGGGAAGAAGAGAGGGAGGAGGGCAGGGACCGAGAGAGGGAGGGGAAGTCGGGCTGCGGCGGGCGGAGCAATCAGAGGTGGCAAGGGACGCGACGCGCCCGCCGAGCCCCACGCCGGGTTCTGCGGCCGGGGGGTGCGGTGATCGTGAGTCCGGGGCGCGGGCCTCTGGGTGGGGTGCCGGGCGTGGTGCGGAGTCGCAGGACCCAGCGCCGACTCCCGCACGCGTGACTGTAGGGGGCGCTAGGGGACCTTGGCTGCGCAGCGCGCGCCCAGGCCGGGCCTCCCGGCCCTGCAGGAGTTGGGCTGGACGGGACCAGGGCTTCGCCTTTAACCGCGGCTGGGGCCTCAATCCTACCGACCGCGCGCGCCCCGCTATGAGCGCTGAGGCTCCTGCCCGGTGTGGCCCAGAGGCCAGCCACAAACCTGGGCACCGCATGGGCTGCGAAGGAACTGTCCTGAACCTTCGTTGCTAATTCCGCACTACACCTGGTTTGGGGGGTAGGTGGTTAATAAGCAACCACTAGAAAAATTAACCAGGGAGCCAGCCACACACACACACACACACACACACACGCAGAACACTCCCTGAAGGCGCCCAAGATACATTTTGGTGAAAAAGATGTAAATACCATAACGTATTTAAGACTTCCACTTCCTTCCTCCCCGTACTTCCTCTTTAGTCCGGGAGGCTTGCTTGGGGCAGTGGCTCTAGCTGAAAGGCAGGGAGGGGCAGAAGGTTTAGGTTGTGGGTCTGTTCAAGGGCCAGGTTGGGGTAAGGAAACACTCACTTGCCTCATTTAGACTGATTCTTCCCTCCGGCTCGTGATGCTGCCCCTTTCCACACATCCGCTCAGTTCCACCGGATACACGAGCCATCGGGCTTAGGTCAAGACAGACACCATAATGAGCCTCTGAAAATGTGCTGGGGAACCACAGCACACCACACTAAACTGGGTTTGACTCTCGTCCTGATTAAGCCAGGTGCACCTCAGGTTTCTTTCTAGTGCAGCTGGATAGCCATAGATGATTAGGGTGGTATTTGCAGGAGATGCAGGTCTAGATATTATTTGGGTTTCCCTGGTGGCTCAGATGGTAAATAGTTAGCCTGCAGTGCAGGAGACCAGGGGTTGATCCCTGGGTCGGGAAGATCCCCTAGAGAGGGAAATGGAAAGTAAAAACAAAAGAAGAAAAAGCTTTCATCAAATAGTGTGTGTGTGCACATTAAAACCATATTGAAATAGTACTTCTCAAGTTGTAAAAGTAGACACATGATTAAAATACTTGTTCATTTATTTAGCATATTAACTGAGCAGGCATTTTGCCAGGCCCACAGGATGCCATAGTGAACCAGGCAGGACAAGTTTTCAGGAAAAATTTCAGCTAGGTGGTAGACAGACAAATGTTTATTGACTGGAGAAAGTTCTGGATGTTTTAGGGACACTAGAGTTGAAGGAGAAGCACAGTTGTTAGGCTAACCACTTTGAGAGAAAAGATGAAGGGCAGCAGGGCCAGGTAGAGGAATGGGAAGAGATGGCCTTTGCTGGAGTGGTTAGCAGCTCCTACCCAGGATAGTACCATATGGGAGGTGGGGACACATTGTGAACCTCCTAAACCAGTTTAAGAATTTATAATTCTATGCTGGAGCTAGTAGGCAGCTGTTGGAGGACTGGTCTTGGTCAGCTGTGAGTTTCAGAAGTGTGAAGAAAAACCTGAAGACAGAAAGCCTAACTTTGCAGGCTTCTGCAGTAGTGAGTGGTGATACGCGTGACTGTAGGGGGCGCTAGGGGACCTTGGCTGCGCAGCGCGCGCCCAGGCCGGGCCTCCCGGCCCTGCAGGAGTTGGGCTGGACGGGACCAGGGCTTCGCCTTTAACCGCGGCTGGGGCCTCAATCCTACCGACCGCGCGCGCCCCGCTATGAGCGCTGAGGCTCCTGCCCGGTGTGGCCCAGAGGCCAGCCACAAACCTGGGCACCGCATGGGCTGCGAAGGAACTGTCCTGAACCTTCGTTGCTAATTCCGCACTACACCTGGTTTGGGGGGTAGGTGGTTAATAAGCAACCACTAGAAAAATTAACCAGGGAGCCACACACACACACACACACACACACACACACGCAGAACACTCCCTGAAGGCGCCCAAGATACATTTTGGTGAAAAAGATGTAAATACCATAACGTATTTAAGACTTCCACTTCCTTCCTCCCCGTACTTCCTCTTTAGTCCGGGAGGCTTGCTTGGGGCAGTGGCTCTAGCTGAAAGGCAGGGAGGGGCAGAAGGTTTAGGTTGTGGGTCTGTTCAAGGGCCAGGTTGGGGTAAGGAAACACTCACTTGCCTCATTTAGACTGATTCTTCCCTCCGGCTCGTGATGCTGCCCCTTTCCACACATCCGCTCAGTTCCACCGGATACACGAGCCATCGGGCTTAGGTCAAGACAGACACCATAATGAGCCTCTGAAAATGTGCTGGGGAACCACAGCACACCACACTAAACTGGGTTTGACTCTCGTCCTGATTAAGCCAGGTGCACCTCAGGTTTCTTTCTAGTGCAGCTGGATAGCCATAGATGATTAGGGTGGTATTTGCAGGAGATGCAGGTCTAGATATTATTTGGGTTTCCCTGGTGGCTCAGATGGTAAATAGTTAGCCTGCAGTGCAGGAGACCAGGGGTTGATCCCTGGGTCGGGAAGATCCCCTAGAGAGGGAAATGGAAAGTAAAAACAAAAGAAGAAAAAGCTTTCATCAAATAGTGTGTGTGTGCACATTAAAACCATATTGAAATAGTACTTCTCAAGTTGTAAAAGTAGACACATGATTAAAATACTTGTTCATTTATTTAGCATATTAACTGAGCAGGCATTTTGCCAGGCCCACAGGATGCCATAGTGAACCAGGCAGGACAAGTTTTCAGGAAAAATTTCAGCTAGGTGGTAGACAGACAAATGTTTATTGACTGGAGAAAGTTCTGGATGTTTTAGGGACACTAGAGTTGAAGGAGAAGCACAGTTGTTAGGCTAACCACTTTGAGAGAAAAGATGAAGGGCAGCAGGGCCAGGTAGAGGAATGGGAAGAGATGGCCTTTGCTGGAGTGGTTAGCAGCTCCTACCCAGGATAGTACCATATGGGAGGTGGGGACACATTGTGAACCTCCTAAACCAGTTTAAGAATTTATAATTCTATGCTGGAGCTAGTAGGCAGCTGTTGGAGGACTGGTCTTGGTCAGCTGTGAGTTTCAGAAGTGTGAAGAAAAACCTGAAGACAGAAAGCCTAACTTTGCAGGCTTCTGCAGTAGTGAGTGGTGAGATGAGAGTGGCCTGAACTAGGAAGGAGCAGAAAAAAGTTTCAAGAGATAGCTGAGGATAGAACCCAGCAGAATTTGGTCACTGGGGCTTCCCTAATGCTCAGTGGTAAAGAATCCACCTGCCAATGCAGAAGACAAGTGTTTGGGTTCGATTCTTGGATCTGGAAGATTCCCTAGAGAAAGGAATAGTTATCCACTCCAGTATTCTTGCCTGGGAAATCCCATGGACAGAGGAGCCTGGCAGGCTATCTATAGTCCATGGGATTGCAAAGTGTGGGACACAATTTAGCAACTAAATAACAACAGAATTAGGTGACAGTATTGGTAAATACCAAAGTGGGGCTGAGACGAAGGAGTCAGGAAGCCCAAGTTTCAAGTTTGGGATCTGGGAATATGATGCTAATTTACAGAGAAAAACACTGGGGGATTAAGGTTATGCATGTGTGTGTGTGTGCACGTGGCGAGAGAGAGAGAGAGACTGTATAGCTGGGGAGCAATGGTAGATTAAATTTTAGACAGGTGGAGTTTAAGATATTGTGGAGTGTTAGTATATTCTAGCCAATTACTCTTCTGTCAACAGATAAAACAAGGGGACTAGTAATCCTCTCATTATTTTCAATAAAGTAATTAAAAGGCAAATAATGGTGAGTGATAAATCTATTGTAAGCATGAAATGAAATGGCTTCCAGAAAAGTAGCGTTAAGGGCCCATGGTAAATGGTCCCGCTGTTTTTCCACTCAGGACATATTTGTTTCTGGGTAGACTGACATGCCAATTTCAACCCAGTTCTACAATTAGCTCATCATTCTGAAATAAGCAATACCTCTAGCTTGCTGCCACAGAATTTCTAGTTGAAACCTAAAGAAGTGTTAGCTGCTCAGTCATGTCTGACTCTTTGCGACCCCATGGACTGTGTAACCCCCCAGGCTCCTCTGTCCATGAGATTTTCCAGGCAAGAATACTGGAGTGGGTTGCCATGCCCTCTTCCAGAGGATCTTCTGACCCAGGGATCAAACCAAGGTCTCCTGCATTGCTGGCAGATTCACAAAGTTTCTAGTTGGACCTGGGAAGCAGTTATATCAAAGGTCCTTCTACCCACAGCCTCCTGGCGCCAGGGGCATTGGAGCCACTGATATGAACTCTGACCTCTTTCTTTCCCTTCTTTCATCAAAATCTTATGCAGTGAAATTCACTCAACACAATTGTTTCACAGGGTAATTAAGAGTAGTGGCCAGTAGGGCATTTGATGGGGGCAGGAACTTATTTCTATGATGGTGATGATGGTTATGATTTCATGACATTTTCAGAAACAGCCATATGTGACCTTGTTCACTATGGTAGCCTCAAGTTTTTTTCCTACAAGGCTTGGAGAACAGTTTACTTTTCCTAAATCAGGAGAAATAAAGGGCATTTAGCACTGCTGTGACAGAGTCTGAAGACACTGCTGTCTCCCCAGTCAGCAGTTTTGCTGGCAAGTGTGAGAATCAGGTGAGGGGTGGGGAGCATGCAGGCAGGATAAGAGAAGGACTTTTTTAAACTGCTCCTGCCTATGCCACACTCTCAAATGAACTGAAATACTCATTCAATCAATGTGTCATTGATTAATATGCTTCAAGCTCCCACTGTGTGCTAAAAGATGTGTTAAGGTCTCAAATAAACATAAAAGATAAAATACAAGTGATTTTTACCCCTGGTAACAAATCCTCTCCAGTAGAGAAGATTCCTATATGGGCTCACCCAGTTTCTCAGCTGTTACCAAGAGTAAGTATTTCTCCTTCTTGAAAGACTCTCTTCTCACGACACTTTTTTGAACTCTTTTCCTCCTTCTCTCTGACCACTTTTGAGTTTCCTTTGCTGGCTTTTTTCTCTCCCCTCTACGTATTGCGAAGCCCCTGGGCTCCATTCTGAGCCCTCTTTCCCTCCTTCTTTAAGAGCTCTAACCCATTTCCTGTATCTTTAAATACCAGCTAAATAATCCCACTAAATACCATCAAGATTCCCAAATTCATGTCTCCAGCCTGGACCTCTCTCTCAGCTCCAGACTCATATACCTTACTGCCTACTTGACATCTCTGCTTGGATGTCTAATGGGCATGGTACACATAACTATCTAACACTGAATTCTAAACCATATTTCAACTATTTCTCTACCTGGTCTTTCCTGAAAACAGTATCTGCCCAGAAGTTCAGACCAGAAACACAGAAAGTAATTCTTGAATCCTCCCTCTCTTCTTCTATTCCCTACATTTAATCCATCAGTAATTAAGTCCTATTATCAACCTTCAGAAAGTCTCTCCAGCTCATCTGTTTGATGAGCTTCTTCTGCTCTGCTATTACCCTCTTCCAAGTATCGTAATCTCATCTGAGCTGTTCTATAACCAGAGACCTGATCTCCCTATTTGTCCCTCCCCCACATCATCAATTTTCTGCACAGCAACTAAAGTGAAATTTTAAAATTCTTAATCAAAGCATGCATGCTACTCCCTTGCTTAAATCTTTTAAATAGTTTCCCATCTCTTCTAGTACAAACCACATTTAACAAGGCCTCCAAGGACTGGCCGCAGATCTGATCTCTGACTCCACTGCCAGCTCACTGGGTCACCGGCCCCAGGTTCACTTTCTTCACCCACTCATGTGGGTGAAGATGATGCACTTAATTTCCTTAAGTGCATCAAGGTTCTTTTTTTTTTTTTTCCACCCTCTGGGCCTTTACCCATATCATTCCCTCTGCCTGGACACACAACCTCTGACTTTTCATATGCTTCCTCTCTTTCTTCAATCTCAGCTAAAAGGTCTCCTTCTCACAGACAATTTTCCTGCTCACCCACTTAAAATAGGTTACCACATGGCAGACCATGCTGTTCGTTCTCTTCAGAACTCTTTAATTTATAGTCACAGGTGCCTTTCTGTTTTCACTTTGTCTTTCTCTCTAGAACACAAAAGCAGAACATGCGTGTTGTGTTGTGACGCAGTTCACCTGACCTGCTGCCTGACAAACAGCAGGTGTGCAATCAGAATGGTTTTGAATGGCTCTTAATATGATTTGGACTTCTTACATCCTTATGGTAATACATAGAGACATCTCATATCCAGATTTCTCTCATCTGGATATGAGATGAGAGAAATCTGGATTTCTCTCATCTGGATATGAGATGAGAGAATTCTGGATTTTCACAAGTGTTTGTTCATGAGTTATTTTACACAAAATGGTGTCATTTGGCAGACTCAAAGATCACTATAAAACATAGGCCCTACTCTCGATCAGATGATAATTTATTAGGAGAGAGATGCTACAATTTACAACCAGAGGATATAGTCCAATAGAGAACCATAGAATATAGTCCAATGTGAATGTCGTATACCTGGGGGAAAGAAGGGAGAGCTGTAGATTTCTCTCATCTGGATATGAGATGAGAGAAATCTGGATTTCTCTCATCTGGATATGAGATGAGAGAATTCTGGATTTTCACAAGTGTTTGTTCATGAGTTATTTTACACAAAATGGTGTCATTTGGCAGACTCAAAGATCACTATAAAACATAGGCCCTACTCTCGATCAGATGATAATTTATTAGGAGAGAGATGCTACAATTTACAACCAGAGGATATAGTCCAATAGAGAACCATAGAATATAGTCCAATGTGAATGTCGTATACCTGGGGGAAAGAAGGGAGAGCTGGTTGGTAACAAATGCTGTGGATATAAAGAGTAGTGTTGGGGCCTTAGTTTGGGTAGAGTGTAGGACAGGGAAAATGAAAGAACTGATATAACAGACTGGGAAAAAACTGACACAAATTGTCAGGTGCAGTCCATATGAGGAAGTAAAATCTGACGCATGTTTTTAGGCCATCAAGAAAAAACAAATGAAAGAAAAAAGACAACCAGAAAAAAAATTGAAACAGGGAAGGAGAGGAGAATGTGTTCAGATAATGCTGGCTGGGGCCTAGAGATAGGTCTGAGGGACATGTCTGGCAAGTAATTTTTTTTTAAACTTTTTCTTTAATAGATATTTTTAAATCAATAAAGTAAAGCTTGTAACATGTAAAACAATTAGTGATGCATAAAGAAAATGTTTGCCATCTCTTCCTGCCTCTCTCTAGCCCAATCTTCTAAAGTGCTACCTTTCTCCCAATACAATGACTGCCTCCAAGTGCTTATCTCAAGGTCTGCTCCTGGGGGATCTGAACTAAGACATAGGAGATCTTTTCCCACAGTAATAAGGGTCCCAACATGAAACAAGAAGGTCTTTTATCCTGATATGTAACAATAGTCCAAATATCCTGATGCTTAAATATAAATATCAATGATCAGATTGTTTTTTTTTTTTAAATGGAATAATGTTCTCTTCATTATACGGGTCCTAAAGTCTATTGAGAAACTGTGGAAAACATAGCTCAGAGTCCCCACCCTGGAACGTTTATCCAAGGACTCACCCTCCACTGGTGGAGGGCTAACCTTGCCACATTTACAGGTTCCACCTGTTTGCAGATAAGCACACTTCCAGGTGCCAAAGGAGTCCTCAGGAGGAGGTGAAGAACACAGGCATCAGCAGGGACGCTGCCAACCTTCTGAAACTGCAGTGTGTTGGGGGATGCTCTGGGAGCTCAGCTGGCCCGATGGGCAGGGCATCGATGGTGTTGGCCACAACTGCCAATCAAAACCTTATACGGTCTGTTGGTGTTACTCAAACTTGGTTTTTAATCTCTTAAGGTTTCTCTGGTTGGTTGGGGAAAACAAGTGAACGTGAGTAAAGCACTCTAATATAGTCTTTAATACATAATCAATACTGAAAAAAAATATAGCCTTTTCTCCATCCTTCTCTTTTAACATCATCATTAATGATGCAATCTATATAGAAATAAATTGTCATTGTTCAGTCACTCAGTCATGTCTGATTCTTTGCTACCCCATGGACTGTAGCATGCCAGGCTTCCCTGTCCTTCACTGTCTCCTAGAGATGGCTCAAACTTATGTCCATTGAGTGGATGATGCCATCCAAACATCTCATCCTCTGTCACCCCTTCTCCTTCTGCCCTCAGTATTTCAGTTACCAATAGAAATAAACTATGTCTAGAAATCTGAGTTCAGTGTCAATGACTCATGTGGAAGTTTGTCTAAGTGAATAAGTGGCATTTTCTATCTCTACTTGCTTCTGTTTATTCACTAATCCAACAAATATTTATTGAAGACCTATTATGTGTAACGAAGAGATGCTATGCATACCATGGCAGACAGATTTGGGATCTTTATCTTCTTGATACTTTTATCCCCTTGACACCTTTCAATACATCGACATACATAAGCAGATATATATTTTTTTCTATAGCTATGAATATGTAATTTCCCTCTTAGTGACCCCTAATAGCTCCTCCCCCAACTCAACCCAATTAAATTAGAATTTCTTGCCTGGGTCTTAATATCTTCCATGTTTGGTCTCAAAATAACTTTCTTCTAGCCTATCCCAAACATAGCCTATTTTTCCTTCCCTCTGGGAATGTCCCATGTCCCCTTTAGGAAATTAACAGATCAAGAAAAAACTACTTGAGCCAATAGGTATCAAATGCCACACAAAATGCTGTCTAACAGAGAAATCCAACAGACAAGTTTCTTCTGACTGGATTGTGTGGGGCCAATTTTCTGAAGTAGATGGACAATTTTGAGAAATTTCATTTATACCAAGTCTTTTTACAACTCCTGAAACTATTGATACTTTATAACTTCTTAAACTAGGTCTATTTCATGCTTCAGTTCAGAAGAAGAAACAATTGCTTCTCTTGTTACAGGGTATAAAGGACCTGGTATAAAACCATTCTCCCCTCAGAGCACATAGTTATTATGTGACAACATTTTATCTCATGAGAAATCTGATCTGGAAGATTGGATTTGTGCAGTGGGATGATTTAACAACTGATCCATGAAAGATATCAAAGGTTCACAAGACACACAGATAGTTTACAGAACCACTCTCTTCTATTGTCAGAGGTCAGAGTCCATGTGAATGGGCTATACAGCAGGGTCTTATCTGAAGCCTTTCATACGCATGACCTCATCTTGAAAAGCCTAGTTCCTAAGCATTTTAGAAAGAGACATGGTGAATAAACAGTGTAAAATTGGTTAATCATGGGTAACATTTTATCACACAACAAACATTTATGTACACATGTCCCAAGTACTCACTCTGCAGACACTAAAGAAGTTGAAGATGTCTCTTATTCTTGAATAGCTGGCAATCTGTTTAAGCAGACAACCCGCACAAACTTCAAACCACAAAACAATTTCAAAGCAACGTACAAAATATGCTGTGAATATAGCAAAAGTTATATAATGCTATAGTGATGCTTTCAGGAGAACAAAATATTTGGCTGTATGACTAACGGAAATAAACTTAGTTTAATCTTACATTTATCTTTCTTTTGCTTTGTTTTCTTTTTTTAATCAGAGCAAACTGGAAGAACACAGATTAGTCTTGGTAGACTAGATAAAAGAGGTAAGAGGACATTAGACACTAAAATATCATCAGTAAATATGAGGAATGTAAACAGTGGAAAGAGGCCACACGGCTCTGCAAGGACAATGGTGCAAAATAAGAGAAATAATTTAATGCAGCAAAGTTTCCTGAATTGTTTAAACTCCCAAAGAAACGTTGGGAAAGCAATTCTAATTTGAATTAGTAAAATACAATGAATAATACCAGAAATACAAAATTTCAGTTTTATCTCGTATCTATGCATTGGAAGTCCAGAAGGCAGCTTGGATATTCTATTTTCGGTACATACTGAAATCTTTGTTTATAACAGTTGTACAGTATATTGACCCAGTAAAGTAAATTTCCTCTGTTTATAGAAACTTGAAAAACTATTTCAGTTCTAAAACCACATGTTGTTCATAAGGAACTCGTTAGAACTGTGGATGAAAGTGAAAAAAAAAAATCGATCTTAGACTCATCTTTTTTATTACTGTCCAAAATATTGGTAGTACTAATTCAACACAAAAATAATTTCAGCTCTATCTCATATCTATGTATCTCCAGTATATATATATACACATATGCACACATATGTACACACACACACATATATATATATATACTTGGTGGATTGTAGAGCTATTTCTTACCTTTTTCATTGCTTCACATAAAAATCAGCAGACTTTTTAAAAAACTGTTTTAGAAACTATACAGGGATTTATGAGACAGGAAAACTGTTCATGGAACTGCCCTTGTATATTTTACAGCTTCTTTGTTATTGAAATGAAAGGGTCCAGTTAAATTGTCACTTAAATTATTTCCACTCCCCAAATGTTATTGTCTTAAGTTACCATGCACAACCAGAGAATCCTATTCTTTCGGAGCTTGCAGTAGGAATCAAAAAGCCACACACAGACAGATAAGCAGATAAAGGGCATTCAATTTAGTTTCTAACTCTATTCAAGAAGGTGAAATAAGTAAGCACAAGGAGAAAAATATGCATCTTGAATAAATGCCAACATTTGCCTCTCTATATATCAATAATGTGTATCTTATCTATCATACATATTATCATATGCTGGCTTAGTTAAGTATATGCAAATAGAAAATTTTAACTCCTATATATGTGTCTTTTGATAAATGGCCAAAAAGTAAATTGTGCTTGTGTGTGTCTTTACAAATTTACAAAGTACATTTTTCAAGTGGCACTAAAGTGAAGTAGATATCAGTAAAGCTTGTATGGTGCAAAAGGAAATAATACAGAATGCCACATGGTAGCTAAGACTATATATATATATATATATATATATATAGTCTCATATATATATATATATATATATACACACACACACAATTAATTTAAAAAGTATAAACACCAAGGAGATATGATTTTTATCAGAGGCCTTATCTGGAATTTCTTTTCAGCAAGTAAGATCACTATAGCAAAACTCAGAGACAAAATGTCAAAAGACATCTAGGCAGATCACAGACAGACCTCAGGGACAGGGAGAGCCACAAAGACAGAGCATTCCTAGAACAGTACAAATCTGGTTAAAATAATTTTGCAGTGTAACTGAAGAACACTGGGACCTTTGTTATGGAGACTGAGGTTTGAGTGAAAAACTGAGAAGCCTCTGTATTTAGAATAAATTGTCTTAATTAAAGGAAGTGCCAGCCCAGGTCCCCTTAAAGTGATACAAGTACTAACTAGGGCATGGAAGAAAAGGATGTGCAGGAACCAGGTCAAGAGAATAGATAGGAAACGGTACTGACCGCACTGGCAACGATTTTCTTGGCCACAAGTGGGTAAAGATTATCACTGATTCTTCAGGGAGGACAGAATGAAAATTACTACCCAAAGTCTAACCAAGCTGATTTTTAAAAAAACAGTAGCACTGTCAGTTACTTGTAGCCCACATTACTCTGTAAGTTTAGTCAATCCCAGTTGATGTTTTATTACGAGCACAAAGTACTGAGATATCACCTTTAATTATATCTAAAGCATCCTGACTAAAAATAGCAGCCAAAACTCAGTTACCAAGAATACGTACTAGTTAGTTAGGAGGTAATGCTATTTCCCCAAAGTTTAGTCCTGGCTACTGACGTACTTTATGTTATAGGTTTACATACTCTAAGTTTATTGATCTTCAGAAGAAAATACTGTTAGGTAGGATGATTTATTTCATTTAGAGATGAGGCAATGCTTTCCAAAGTGTTAAGAACTTGCTCAAGGTGAGTGACTACAGCCCTGACTCTTTCATATCCCGTTATAAGGAGACGGGACTGGCTTATCTAGAAAGACAGCTATCAGAGTGTGTGCCAGGGCTTGGGTCTCTGGAAACAGAACTGGGCAAAAATGGAAAGACTTTCTTAAAGCTCAAGTTCTAGAAAGCAAATGAGTGCATTCAAAGAAAGCACAGAAGTGGGGAAAGAAAACAAAGCTAAGGTCTAGGAAGCAGGCAGGCTCTCAAAACAAGAGCAGATCCACGTCGTCCTGGGCAATCTCTGTGCACAGAACAGTGGCATCCATGGCTTGTCTAGACTGCCTTCAATGTCATAAAGACATAGAGCTTGCCTGGGAAGAGTGTTACTGTATCAAGTAACTGAAATAGGTGGCGCTAGCTATAAAGAACCCACCTGCCAGTTCAGGAGACATAAGAGACACAGGTTCGATCCCTGGGTCAGGAAGATCCCCTGGCAAAGGGCATGGCAACCCACTCCAGCATTCTTGCCTGGAGAATCCCATGGACAGAGGAGCCTGGCAGGCTACAGTCCATAAGGTCGCAAAGAGTCGGACACGACTGAAGCAACTTAGCATAGCAAACACGAGATAGAATTCAAGGACTGGCCTGCTATTCAAATGCACTTTTTTGTTTGTTTTGTTTTAGTATTTCTTCCAATATACCCCAGTGCATTTGGTGTCGGTGCATAGAGAAGTTCACTGTCTGACGACATATGAAAAAGATTGCACTCTGAGTAATCATCCCTAATTCCTCCAAGTAATGCTGTCTTTAAATGTTGACAGTACCTACTTGTTCAATTCCTAGCTTAGTTGACTTCAGATTCACAGGTTTCCCCTTGTTTTCCTTATAAATTAAGGAAGCCAGAGAAAAGCAGACTGAACCGTTCTATCAAAGCAGTTTTGAGAAAACACTCCGCCTGCTGCTGCTGCTGCTGAGTCGCTTCAGTCGTGTCCGACTCTGTGCGACCCCATAGACGGCAGCCCACCAGGCTCCCCGATCCCTGGGATTCTCCAGTCAAGAACACTGGAGTGGGTTGCCATTTCTTTCTCCAATGCACGAAAGTGAAAAGTGAAAGTGAAGTCGCTCAGTCGTGTCCAACTCTTTGCAACCCCATGGACTGCAGCCTACCAGGCTCCTCCGTCCATGGGATTTTCCAAGCAAGAGTACTGGAGTGGGGTGCCATTGCCTTCTTCAATTTCATGTACAGTAAGGGTCAGGAATTGGAAATGAGGCTGAAGGAACGAAATTAAAGGAAGTGATTTTCTAGATCCATGGAAGTCAGACCTTAATAATGAGCCTCTATTAAAAAGGCTTATTAAAAACAACCCTGTTAACACCTGACCTACCTATGTTCGGGTATAAAAGTACACATAAACCTATTTCAACTCTTATTCAGAATAATTTTCAGGTTGTTGGCACTTGAGATATAATCATATCTTGTAATAAGATGTGTGGGCTTCCCAGGTGGCACAGTGGTAAAGAATCTGCTTGCCAATGCAGGAGACGCAAGAGATGCAGGCTCCATCCATGGGTCAGGAAGATCCCCTGGGGGAGGAAATACTTCAGTATTCTTGCCTGGAAAATTCCATGGACAGAGAAGCCTGGTGAGCTACAATCCATGGGGTTGTAAAGAGTTGGACATGACTGAGCATGCACACATAATAGAGGGGGTAATAATTACTGCCAATAATTAGGAGGGGGCTATATTAACATTTAACTGAATGTCAATAAGTTAACAGTATAAAGACTGCACTCCAAGGCCATTCATTAGGGGCAGCGGACATGGGTGAGTGGCAGAGCTGTGGGCCCTGAGGTAGACACAGAAAGGTATGGGTGGAAAAGATCCAAATCTAATCACATTGCTCTTTTATAGCTGTCACTTCTACAGACTTCACGTTTTATTCAGACATGGAAAAAGTTACTACATGGCTTTCAGCCGTTAAGTGATTTTGGAAGTGTTCATAAATCTTTATGAAAACCAATTCAGTTTCCAACTGGTAACAGTTTAGGAAATGGGCAAAAACACTTTCATAGCTCCACTGAAAAAAATTTTCATTGAGTCAAATGAAATTTTAGTGGCTTGACTGAAATGAATCCTTGTTTTGGGATCAATGTCCATGTTGACAGTACTTGCCGCCAAAGCACTTTTAAGCAACTTTGAGTCTCTCAGTTTATAGAGTAAAAACCCTAGGGCAGAATGAGGGTGAGGCAGGATAAACCCTTTCCACTGCCCTCATGACAGACTCTTGCTTAAACCACACTCCCAATACCATCAGACTTTTTTTTTTTTTTTTCCCTGCCCTTCATCATCTACCTGTGCTTGCTCAAACTCATGCCCATTGAGTCAGTGATGCCAACCAACCATCTCATCCTTTGTCACCCCCTTCTCCTCCTGCCTTCAATCTTTCCCAGTATCAGGGTTTTTTTTTCCAATGAGTCGGCTCTTTGCATCAAGTAGCCAAAGTATTGGAGCTTCAGCTTTGATATCAGTTCTTCCAATGAATATTCAGAGTTGATTTCCTGTAGGACTGACTGGTTTGATCTCCTTGCTGTCCAAGGGACTCTCAAGAATCTTCTCCAGCACCACGATTTGAAAGCATAAATTCTTTGGTGCTCAACCTTTATGGTTCAACTTTCACATCCATACATGACTACTGGAAAAACCATAGCATTGTCTATATGGACCTTTGTCAGCAAAGTGATGTGTCTGCTTTTTCATACACTGTCTAGATTTGTCATAGCTTTCCTTCCAAGGAGTAAGCGTCTTTTAATTTCATGGTTGCAGTCACCATCTGCCGTGATTTTAGAGCCCAAGAAAATAAAGTCTGTCACTGTTTCCACTTTTTCCCTTTCTATTGCCCCACGAAGTGATGGGACTGGATGCCATGATCTTAGTTTTTTGAATATTGAGTTTGAAGCCAGTGTTTTCCCTCTCTTCTTTCACTGTCATCAAGAGGCTCTTTAGTTCCTCTTTGCTTTCTGCCATTAGAGTGGTAAAGAAAGAAAGAAAGTGAAGTCACTCAGTCATGTCCAACTCTTTGCGACTCCATGGATGATAGTCTGCCTTGCTCCTCCATCCATAGGATCTCCCAGGCAAGATTACTGGCGTGGGTTGCCATTTCCTTCTCCAGGGGATCTTCCCCCACCCAGGGATCAATTCAGGGTCTCCTGCATGGAGGGCAAACTCTTTACCCTCTGAGCGACCAGGGCAGCCCAAAGACAAAATCCTGCATTGCTTGCATGCTGTGTGTGCTTAGTCACACAAATCTTAGTTTTCTGAATGTTGAGTTTTAAGCCAGTGTTTTCCTTCTCTTCTTTCACTTTCATCAAGAGGCTCTTTAGTTCCTGTTTGCTCTCTGTTATTAGAGTGGTATCACCTGCATATCTGAGGTTGTTATTTCTCCTGGCAGTCTTAATTCCAGCTTGTGATTCATCTGGCCCAGCATTTCTCATGATGTACTCTGCATATGAGTTAAACAAGCAGGGTGACAATATACAACCTTGAGATAGTCCTTTCCCAATTTGGAACCAGTCCATTGTTCCATGTCTGGTTCTAACTGTTGCTTCTAGACATGCATACAGGTTTCTCAGGAGACAGGTAAGTGAAGTCACTCAGTCGTGCCCGACTCTTTGTGACCCCATGGATAGTAGCCTGCACCAAGCTCTTCCGTCCATGGGATTTTCAAGGCAAGAGTACTGGAGTGGGTTGCCATTTCCTTCTCCAGGGAATCTTCCCAACCCAGGGATTGAACCCAGGTCTCCCGCATTGTAGACAGATGCTTTACCACCTGACACCAGGGTAAGGTAGTCGGTATTCCCATCTCTTGAATAATTTTCCAGTTTGTTGTGACCCACACAGTCAAAGGCTTTAACTAGTTAATGAAACAAAAGTAGATGTTTTTCTGGAATTTCCTTGCTTTCTCTATGACCCAATGAATGTTGGCAATTTGATCTCTGGTTCTTATGCCTCTTTGAAACCCACCTTGTACATCTGGAAGTTCTTGATTCACATACTGCTGAGGCATAGCTTGAAGGATTTTGAGCATTACCTTGCTGGCATGTGAAATGAGTGCAACTGTACGGTAATTTGAATATTCTTTGGCATTGACATTCTTTGGGATTGGGATGAAAACTGACATTTTCCAGTCCTGTAGTCACTGCTGAGTTTTCCAAATTTGCTGGCATATTGAGTGTAGCACTTTGACAGCACCATCTTTTAGGATTTGAAATAGCTCAGCTGGAATCCCATCACTTCCACTAGATATGTTCACAGTAATGCTTCCTAAGGCCCACTTGGCTTCACATTCCAGGATGTCTGGCTTTAGGTGAGTGATCACACCATTGTGATTATCTGGGTCATGAAGATATCTTTTGCGTAGTTCTCTGTATTCTTGCCACCTCTTCCTAATCTCTTCTGCTTCTGATAGGTCCTTATCTTTTCTGTCCTTTATCATGCCCATCCTTGCATGAAATTTTCCCTTGATATCTCTGTCTGAGGGTAAGCCTCCTTATTTTTTTATGTCCCTTCATATTTGTAACTCAGATGTCTGTTCACAGAAAAATTTTACCCTCTTCTCTTGGAACCTCCCTGACCAGTTGTCATTGCCCATATTTTAGGAGATCTGCTTCCTCATAGATTTCCCCCAGCACAAGAATGATGTTAATATCCTTCCTTCAGTCCACGTGCCCAATGCTGTCCTGTCTATTGGAGGTATCTCATTTTAAACCTGGAGTGGTCATGATAAACTTTAGGCATCAACAAGTAAACAATAGACAATTCCCTATTTTCCTTGAGTCCATTCCATGCCTACATATTCATGTTTTCTCTCCGTAAATATTTATTGACACCTGCTCTATGCCAGGCACTGTGCTTAGAGCTACAAATATTAATGCAAACATAAATTAAGATAGGGTCCCATAGAAATAGAGATGCAGACAAAGAGAATGGACTTGTGGAGAGGGTGGGACAGATCCAGAGAGCAGCATTGACATGTGGCTCAGATGGCAAAGAATCCACCTGCAATGTAGACCTGGGTTCGATCCCTAGGTTGGGAAAATCCCCTGGAGAAGGGCAAGGCAACCCACTCCAGTATCCTTGCCTGGAGAATCCCCATGCACAGAGAGCCTGGTGGGCTATAGTCCACGGGGTCACAAAGAGTCAGACACGACTGAGCAACTAGCATTGGCATATATATACTATCGTGTGTAAAACAGACAGCTAGCGGGAAGCTGATGTATAACAAAGGGAGTTCAGTTCAGTGCTCTGAGATGACCTAGAGGGGTGGGCTGGCAGGGTGTGAGGGAGGGAGGCTCACGATGGAGGGGACATGTTGTTGTTGTTCAGTAACCCAGTCGTGTCTGACTCTTTGTGACTTCCTGGACAGCAGCACACCAGGCTTCCCTGTCCCTCACCATCTCCCAGAGTTTGCCCAAGTTCATGTTCATTGCATCAGTGATGCCATCCAGCCATCTCATCCTCTGATGCCCTCTTCTTCCTCTGCCCTCAATCTTTCCCAGCATCAGGGACTTTTCCAATGAGTCAGCTATTTGCATCAGATAACCAAAATATTAGAGCTTTAGCATCAGTACTCTTCCAGTGAATATTCAGGATTGATCTCCCTTAAGATTGACTGGTTTGATCTCCTTGCCATCTTGTCAGGAGTCTTGTCCAGCACCATAGTTGGAAGGCATCAGTTGTTTGGCATTCTGCCTTCTTTACGGTCCAGATATCACAAGCGCACATGACCACTGGGAAGACCATAGCCTTGATTATACGGTCAGCAGAGTGATGTCTCTGCTTTTCAACACACTGTCTAGGTTTGTCATTGCTTTCCTGCCAAGAAGTAATCATCTTCTCATTTCATGGCTGCAGTCACCATCCGCAGTGATTTTTGGAGCCCAAGAAGAGGAAATCTGTCACTACTTCCACATTTCCCCCTCTATTTGATGCAGTAATGGGACCTGATGCCATGATCTTAGTTTTTTTAATATTCAGTCTTAAGCTGGCTCTTTCCCTCTCCTCCTTCACCCTCATCAAGCAGCTCTTTAGCTCCTCTTGTCTCTTTAATTCCTTTCCCCTACCCTGAAGAGGAGGGGACATATGAATACTTAAAGCTGATTCATATTGTTGTACAGCAGAAATTAATACAACATTGTAAAGCAATTATTCTCCAATTTAAAAAAATTACTTAAAAAGAAGACAGATCCCACACTGCAGGAAATTACAATATACATATGAGATTCAGATGAAATAAAAAAAGAACTATACTTTTTAAAGCACAATATTCCATGTAGGAACAAAGATAGCTTTATCATCTGAAGGGAGACATGTACACTGACTCCTCCAATATGACTAGCTGCTTACTGGATAGGCTGGGGGAGCATTAGGACTGCAGTCAATCACATTTTTAGGAAACATTAGGAAACAAAATCCAAAAGCTTTTCATTTAGGAAAAGTTAGGCATGTGGCATACACCAGGGAGTGGTAGGAAGAAATGGAGAAGAGGTGGGCAGCGTTTAGACATGGGAAACTCTTGGGCCACGCTAAGGAGTATGAGTTTTTATCACATTCAGAAAAATAGTTTATGCAACATCCTTACATGCCTAGGGATACTGGAGTCACAGAAAATCAGACTCAGATAGTTTAGTTAAATGACGGATGCATTAACATAGGAGAGAAATGCCGAGTCTGAATTAAATCTTAAAAGACTAAAGAGGAAGAGATGGAATGAGGGCAAGGGAAACACTGAGCATATCACAGTTCTGGGGTGACTGGGTGTCGCCACTCACTGTGACAGAGTGTGAAGGAGGGAGCCTTTTGGATGGGAAGATAATCATAGCAGGGTGTTGTGCTGAATTTGACTTTTCTGGGAGACATCCAAGTGACTATATTCCAGAGACAATTAGTCAGGCAGTTTTGGGACTCAGGAGAGATGCCTACTCTAAAGATATTGTTTTGGTAGGATCATTAACAAAGGGAGGCTTCCCAGGTGGTTCAGTGCTAAAGAATTTGCCTGTCAATGCAGAAGACATGGGTTTGATCCCTGGGTCAGGAAGATTCTCTGGAGGAGGGCATGGCAACCCATTCCAGTATTCTTGCCTGGAGAATCCCATGGACAGAGGAGCCTGGTGGGCTGCAGTCATGTAGGGGTGGCAAAGAGCTGGACACAACTGAGTGACTGAACATACCCACATATTAACACAGAGATGTATGATGGACAGAACTGTAAAGAGAATAAAAAGGAGCTTTGAGAAAACCTTGAAGGATACAAAGTTCAGGGTCACACAGATGAGAAGAAAGCTTCAACAGATCTGTGAAGGAATCATCTGAAAAGCAAGAGAAAAAGGGAAATGTCACATCTCTCAGATGACCAACAGGACAGCTCTCTCTGATGTTGCTTTTTCCACATGCTGGTTTCTTCATTTCCTACCCACTTTTTCTGCCACGTTCTATCTCCCCTGTTACTACCAGATAGCAAGCCCTCTCTCAGGCCTGAACCTTATCAGCCTTAGTCCTAACTTTTATTTCCATATCTATTCCTCTAAGGGTGGCAGCTAAAGACGACCACTGCCCACAAACAACTTCACTGACCCAAATTCCAGTTACCTCAGTCTCTTCAAATTTCGAAGGAGATGGCTCTTTGAAGGAGATGATGGACATACACGTCTTAGTGCCTGAAAACCTCCCGTGGAAAACACAGCTGTATTGGAACAGGAGGGGAAGCCAAAGAGACTAAGCAGGAAGGCTGAGTCCTGGACTCAGCAGGAGGGGAATGAAGCAGCTGGGGCCGCGGCTGTTCTTCAACACGAGGAGGGCATGGCAACCCACTCCAGTACTCTTGCCTGGAGAATTCCACGGACAGAAAAGCCTGGTGGGCTACAGTCCATGGGGTCGTAAATAGTCGGACATGACTGAGTGACTAACAGTAGTTCTTTAGTATAACACACCAGGCCCTGTTGTCAGATGCCGAATCTTCCTGGTAGCACTGTGGAATGGTCCTGAGCTGAGGGATTAGCGTGGAATTGCATTGTTGGATTTTAAGAGTCAGGCTCTGAGAAGATCAGGGGTTCCTGACCTTTTAAGTGAGCTCACGGCACTCAAGTAGTTTGGTGAAGTGTTTTAGAGTGGGCTGAGGTCTGAAAAAACTTGGGGATTCTAGGGGAACATGGTTCAGAAATTTGGTTCAGAATCTAGGGTAGAAGGATTTCAGTGAGGCCATATACTTCCAATAAAGTGGGGGTTTTATTCTGGGGAGCTCAGTGGTTAAAAATGTGGCTGTTTGAATTTTTGCTAATGGATGAACTTGGAGCTCAATTTCTTTCTCTGTTTTTTTTCCATTTTCTCTCTCTCATACACACACACACAGACACAGCTTGCAAGCTTATGCCCCACTAAAGTAAGGCTAGATAGATGTGAATTAACTCTATTCAACATTTGTATGTAAGACATGCACAAAATGTGGCATGTCTATTGTAGTCTAAACATCATCCTCAGACTGTTGTCAAGTACGCGTTTTAAGTGGCTGCATAGGGAAGGGGCTGGGCGGTATTCCCAGTGTTAGGTTATCTGGGAACCTACTGATCACTCCAGGTGGTGGCAGAATAATCCTCAACGACAGTAGAACACCTGGAGAATGTCTTCTAAGACAGAGCTTCTTAAACTTGAATGTGCCTATGCATCACTCAGAAATCTTGTTAAAATGCAAATTCTGATTGAAAGCTGGTCTGGGGTGGGGCCTAAGATTCTGCATTTCTAACAGGTTCCCAGGTGATGCCATAACTGCTAGCCTATAGATGACACTTTGAGTAGTAAAGTTTTAAGAGAATATTCTTGGTTGAGTTTTATTACACAGTTATGCCAGCAGAGTATAAAATCTGTCAGTATTGCCAGCTCAGAAAATCTGAACCAAGCAGCTAAGTGTAAATCGCTCTTTTCTGTCAACATCTTGTGGTTGAAAAATTAAATTAGACTATGTAATGAAAATCTATTTTGACATTTAGTTAGAAGCTATATTAATCCTCTTTTATGATGAGATAAAGTTCTGAAGGCTGCTATCTTTTACTAACAGATTCAGTGAATTATAGTTAGAAATCCCATCTCTCTCTATAACTGTCTGTAAATTATCATGGTGAAATTCCTAGTGTAGTTCAGATTCTTTATTTAAATTAAATGCTTTTTTCAAACTAACAGAATGATTTGTAAAGAAATCTTTTAGCTATTTCCTGTCTTTCTTCCTCCCCTCTTATCCTTTCTCCTATTACATCTTTCTTCCTCCCTTCCTTCCCTCCCTGAAAGGAAAATACCAGGTTCCATAATAGCTTAAGTTCATAATGAGTCTATTTAATAAGGACAGGGAACCCAGAAAGCAATTTTCTGACTATATTCGTATTGAAATTTTAATTTGGATGAGCCTTCTAATTCTTAAGAATGAATATGATTTCTGAGAATCTAAACCTTAACATCAAACATCTACATTGATAGATTCTCCCAAACAGTTGATATATTTTTATCTCAAAAGACTTCAACAGTTAAATCTTCAGGTGTTTTCAGCCTGCTGTGGGCTGGGCACATCAATGATGTACTATGATTATGAAGAATATTTAAATTCTAAAAATTCACCCCTTAGTCTGACATTACCATAATAATGTTCTGAAGAAGACTAATTCTGTGAACCAGATTATTATTCCCCAAAGGGGAATTCTGTGGTTACACAAACTTTGTAAAATGTGTATTCTTTAACTTTTTCTTAGACACCTACAAAGCACATAAATATTTGAAAAATACTGAGAATCAACCTATTGTACTCTATTGCAGTGTTTCTCAAATTTATTTGTTCATGGAGTACACTTTAAGAAATGTTTTCCTTTTCTATTTTTAGTCTTTTTCCATATCGATTACATTTTTGGCTTGAAGAAGACATGGATAGAATGCCATTCCTTACCTAATCTATTAAAAAAGAAGCCTTTGCAGAGGGTTAGATGAGTTTCTCTGAAGCCTTTTGGGAAAACCAGGACCTTCTGAGCCGTGTCGGGCAAGGGGATGTCTACCAAGGGGGGAAGGAATGGTGGGGATACGGGTGGAGCAGTCATGATTCATTACCTGGCTGGCACACCGGATGAATGTCAGAATGCTGTCAGCAAGCAACAAAAGTGAGGATGGCTTCTGGGAAGAAAACTAGCAAAGCCTAGAGAAGATTTTTTTTTTAATGTGTTTACCACCTCTACCCTCTTCATACTGGTTTAAGCCACCATCTTTTCTCATTTCTTTGAAAGCCTTTTTACTGGTGCCTCTGTGCTTGTCCCCTCACCATCAATTCTTCACAAAACTGTCAGAGTGATCAATTAAAAACATAAATCAAGTCATGTGACTTCCCTGCTCAAGCCCTTCAAAGAGGTTTCCATTTCATTTAGCCCAGTGAAATACAGCTCCTTGGTCACACCGAAAAGGCCTTGTGAATTTCTGCAACCNCTTCACAAAACTGTCAGAGTGATCAATTAAAAACATAAATCAAGTCATGTGACTTCCCTGCTCAAGCCCTTCAAAGAGGTTTCCATTTCATTTAGCCCAGTGAAATACAGCTCCTTGGTCACACCGAAAAGGCCTTGTGAATTTCTGCAACCTCACCTCATGCTTTATTCAGTTCATTCCAGCCCTGGCCTTTTTGCTGTTCCACCAAAATGCTACACTATTTTTAAATGTTGTGGCCTTGGTACTTTCTATCTTCTGGCCATACATTTCTTTCTTCAGATATTCACATGACTTGTTCCCTTATTCCCTGCCATGCTACCTCCTCAGGGAGACCCTCCTTGATCAGGCTAAGACATCTGCTTTATTTTTCTGATAAACTTTTTTTGTCCCGTACTTTTACACTTATCTCTTTTCTGCTGCCTCCACTTGAGTTGCTTGTGTCTATCTCTGTATGCTCAGGACTTGAAACAGTACATCACATATTGTACTGAAAATCTTTCTGAAGTACAACAGTAAAGTCTGTAAAGTTCGAAGAGAAAATCATCATGATCAGTTAAAAGAGAAAGCGGTGGACTTTAGGACTTCCATGGTGGTTCAGTGGTAAAGAATCCACCTGCCAATGCAGAGATAAAAGATGTCAACAAGGACTTTGCTATTCAGAGTTTTCACTGTGATCTTCAAATGCTTTCTATTAATCCGTAATGTTCTTTACAAACAACCCACTGCTTTCTCTCTTTTTAAATATATTTATTTATTTATTTGGTCATGCCGGGTCTTCGTTGCTGCACGGGTGCTTTCTCTAGTTGCGGCAAGCAGGGCTACTCTCTAGTTGCAGTATGTGGGCTTCTTATTGCGGTGGCCTCTCTTGTTATGGAGCATGGGCTCTAGTGCACGTGGGCTTCAGTAGTTGCAGGACACGGGCTCATTAGCTGCGGCTTCTGGGCTCTCCAGCACTGGCTCAATAGTAGTGACACATTGGCTTAGTTGCTCCACGGCAGGTGAGATCTTCCCAGACCAGGGATCGAAACTGGGTCTCCTGCATTGGCAGGTGGATTTAAGATCCGAGCACTGTTTCTTAGAGACTATCGTAGACTGAAATGGACAAAAGCAAACAAACAAAAAACCACCTCTGAATTAGGAAAAATCTAAGCTGTCTTCTACGTACCAGATTTTGAATTCTAGTTTTCCACTTAGCCAAAACTGACCCTTCCCTTACATTAAAATTGTATTTCAAAGACCCTTCCTTAAAAAAAAAAAATCTTCTAGGAGACTTCTCTGGTGGTCCAGTGGTTGACAGTCTACCCGCTGGTGCAAGGGACAAGAGTTCGATCCCTGGCCTGGGAAAATTCCACATTCCTCAGAGTAACTAAGTTTGTGTGTGACAGTGACTGAGCCCATGAACCCTAGAGCCTGTGACTGGCAAGAGAAGCCACCACAATGAGATGCCCATGCACTGCAGCTAGAGGAGTAGACTCCATTCTGCACAACTAGAGAAAGCTCGTGCACAGCAACAAAACCTAGGACAACCAAAAAAAATCTTCTAAGACATTAACATTCAAGTCTAGATTATTCATAAATTTCACAGACAATTTTATCTGGGCAATGCATTGATTCACACACACAGAAACCGAATTGCTGCTGCTGCTGCTAAGTCGCTTCAGTCGTGTCCGACTCTGTGCAACCCCACAGATGGCAGCCCATTGTGGGATTCCCCATCCCTGGGATTCTCCAGGCAAGAACACTGGAGTGGGTTGCCATTTCCTTCTCCACAGAAACCGAATTAATTTTCCTTATATGCTAGAGCATTTTGAGTATAGATAGCTGATGTTTGTCAGACCTTAATATGTTCAAACCAGTATTTTTAAAGCTTATGGCTTATCTATTGTATCTTGTTTCTTACAGTATATATTAAATTTCAGGAACAAGATTTATATTAGAAGTTAGATTGAAAATCTGGAACTGATTAAAGACATTCGCTTTTAACTTTATGGCCTTAGTCCCAGAAATTTTATATTAGCAGTGTAAAGCAATCCAAGCTAATAGAAAAATTGGATTAAAATTAATATAAGGTTATTTTTCATAACCTTTTCATAACTACAAAAGGCTTTGTAGTTATGTCAATGACCTGATGATAAATGTTCAAGTAAAATTTGCACCATGAAGATTGCTTTATACAGAGTGACAGCATCCTGGGTGCACCAGAGATTGCATTCAAACAGCAGTGACAGAGATGTACTGTCAGCCAGGGCTGACTGTAAGGAGGCTACGGCAGGGACTGCAAGCTGATCATCAAAGTTCACTCTCCCCAAAGTATTATGGCTAAGTTGGCCATCTGGCCACCAAGCCAGGGACTATCTTTTCTGGCATTGCCACCCCTCCCCTAATCCTTACCGTTAAACACGACTCTGACTTTGTTCTCACCAGGGGAAAGTCAGTGGAAGCTCTGCATGCCTCTTCCAGTCCCAGGACTTAAAGCAGTGTGCATATGATCCTTTGGGCATTTACTCCCTCAAAAAACTAAAACAAATTCTATTTAAAGGAACTGTTAGTACTCTTGCCTGGAAAATCCCATGGACGGAGGAGCCTGGTGGGCTGCAGTCCATGGGGTTGCTGAGTCGGACACGACTGAGCGACTTCACTTTCACTTCTCACTTTCATGCATTGGAGAAGGAAATGGCAACCCACTCCAGTGTTCTTGCCTGGAGAATCCCAGGGACGGGGGAGCCTGGTGGGCTACCGTCTATGGGGTCACACAGAGTCGGACACGACTGAAGTGACTTAGCAGTAGCAGTAGCAGTAGCAGTAGCAGTAGCAGTAGCAGTAGTCTTTAGAAAACATTCCTTGTAAGGTAGGGGAAACACCCTAGATGATAATGGAGAAAGGAGATGGAAGAAGCCTGGATCTCTGAACTGCAGAGCACAGAAGCCTGCCTATTTGGCCCAGACTGATACATGAGGAGGACATGAAAATCACTTTTGAATTCTTCTATTGTTAAGACTCCCTGGGATAACATTAAAACAGCTTAGCTTTTCAGTTCAGTCGCTCAGTTATGTCCGAATCTTTGTGACCCCATGGACCGCAGCACAGCAGGCTTCCCATCACCAGCTCCCAGAGTGTACTGAAACTCATGTGCATCGAGTTGGTGATGCCATCCAACCATCTCATCCTCTGTCATCCCCTTCTCCTCCTGCCTTCAATCTTTCCCAGCATCAGGGTCTTTTCAAATCAGTCAGTTCTTCACATCAGGAGTTTCAGCTTCAGTGACATCAGTCCTTCCAATGAATATTCAGGACTGATTTCCTTTAGGATAGACTGGTTGGATTTCCTTGCAGTTCAAGGGACTCTCAAGAGTATTCTCCAACACCACAGCTCAAAAGCATCAATTCTTCAGCGCTCAGCTTCGTTTATGGTCCAACTCTCACATCCATACATGACTATTGGAAAAACCATAGCTTTGACTAGACAGAGCTTTGCTGGCAAAGTAATGTTTCAGCTTTTTAATATGCTGTCTAGGTTGGTCATAGGTTTTCTTCCAAGGAGCAAGCATCTTTTAATTTCATGGCTGCAATCACCATCTACAGTGATTTTGGAGCCCCCCCAAAGTAAAATCTGTCACTGTTTCCATTGTTTCCCCCTCTATTTGCCATGAAGTGATGGGAATGGATGCCATGATCTTCGTTTTCTGAATATTGAGTTTTAAGCCAGTGTATTCACTCTCCTCTTTCTCTTTCATCATTTAGTTCTTCTTCACTTTCTGCTATAAGGGTGGTGTCATCTGCGTATGTGAGGCTATTGATATTTCTCCCAGCAATCTTGGTTCCAGCTTGTGCTTCATCCAGCCTGGCACTTCACATGATGTACTCTGCATATAAGTTAAATAACCAGGGTGACAATATACAGCCATGATTCAATCCTTTCAAAATTTAGAACCAGTCTGTTTTTCCATGTCCAGTTCTAACTGTTGCTTCTTGACCTGCATACAGATCTCAGGAGGCAGGTCAGGTGGTCTGGTATTCCCATCTCTTTAAGAATTTTCCACAGTTTGTTGTGATCCACACAGTAAAAGGCTTTGGCGTAGTCAATAAAGCAGAAGTAGATGTTTTCCTGGAACTCTCTTGCTTTTTCAATGATCCAACAGATGTTGGCAATTTGATCTCTGGTTCCTCTGCCTTTTCTAAATCCAACTTGAACATCTGGAAGTTCTCAGTTCACATACTGCTGAAGCCTGGCTTGGAGAATTTTGAGCTTTACTTTGCTAGCATGTGAGATAAGAGCAACTGCGCATTAGTTTGAACATTCTTTGGCATTGCCTTTCTTTGGGATTTAAATGAAAACTGACATTTTGCAGTCCTGTGGCCACTGCTGAGTTTTCCAAATTTGCTGGCATACTGAGTGCAGCACTTTCACAACATCATCTTTTAGGACTTGAAACAGCTCAACTGGAATTCCATCACCTCCACTAGCATTGTTCCTAGTGATGCTTCTTAAGGCCCGCTTGACTTCACATTGTAGGATATCTGGCTCTAGGTGAGTGATCACACCATCATGGTTATCTGGATCATGAAGGTCTTTTTTGTATAGTTCTTCTGTGTATTCTTGGTACCTCTTCTTAATATCTTCTGCTTCTGTTAGGTTCATACTGTTTATGTCCTTTATGGAGCACATCTTTGTATGAAATGTTCCCTTGGTATCTCTAATTTTCTTGAAGATATCTCTAGTCTTTCCCATTCTATTATTTTCCTCTATTTCTTTGCACTGATCACTGAGGAAGCCTTTCTTATCTCTTCTTGCTATTCTTTGGAACTCTGCATTCAAATTTAAAAAACCATCCTTGGTGCCTATTCCCTTTCAGGTTCTGCTTTGTCTTCATGTTGTCCTGTCATTCACCCAGACCCCAGAGGCTGCCTGTATCTGTGTTCTATTCTAGGTTCTTTCCTTCATGTTCTCAACTTGTTTGGCCTCTAAGACCTGAGTCATGTTACATTTGTTTTTAGCCCCATCTGATGCTTGCAAATAATTCAGATTAACTCAGTCAATTTTCAGAAGCTTACAGGCCATTACTTCTCTGAAAGGTTCTTATTTTTCTTGAGAGTTGTGGCTTAATCCAAATTAAAGGATTTTTTTTTTTCTTGGCAGAGGTTCAACCAGAAACCTACAGGTTATTTCAATATCTGTCCACTTAATTTGTATAATGCTAGAGCTCCCCTCTTGTATGAAAAGTAAAGAACCTTTGCCTCAGATTCTCAGGCTAGAGTCAAGTTCAGCCTGCTCCCTCAAGACAGGAAGAGAGCTGAACAGGAGGCCAGGCCCATCTTCTCATCTCTATTTCACCATTTCTCTAGGAAGGTAGAAGTAAGAGATCATCCCAGTTGTTAATCTGAGAAACAGGCTTAATTAATAAATAATATCACAAGGTTATGAACTGCATAAGCATCAATGACTACCTGCTATTTCTAAGCAGACTTAACCAATGAGATTGTGTGGCTCAACTTAGATTTTAGAGGTTTCCATTTTCTCATCTCAATGAATCAGACATTCAAAGTTTCCAAGTACTGCTTTAGATTCTCCAACTTCATCCGTCTTTGTGAGACTAAAAGTGAAAGACTGTATAGACAGCACTGATCAAAGGAAGTCCACCTTCTTTTGGACACCTTATGTTCAAACTACTGCACAATTGCACTCATCTCACATGCTAGTAAAGTAATGCTCAAAATTCTCCAAACCAGACTTTAGCAATACATGAACCATGAACTCCCAGATGTTCAAGCTGGTTTTAGCAAAGGGAGAGGAACCAGAGATCAAATTGCCAACATCCGCTGGATCATGGAAAAAGCAAGAGAGTTCCAGAAAAACATCTATTTCTGCTTTATTGACTATGCCAAAGTCTTTGACTGTATGGATCATAATAAACTATGGGAAATTCTGAAAGAGA
>SJYT01079960.1:239094-264202 GCA_006410635.1 Cephalophus harveyi | reverse complement strand
ATCTCCCAATCATGTCAAAGAAAAATAGAGATATTTTGTTAAAATACATTCCATAAATAAATCTATAAACAAATCAGTTATTTATTTATGTGTTTTTTACTTTTGCTTTTTTTTTTTTTCTATAATAGAAAGGGTTTTCTGTTAAGAATTACAAGAATGAAATAAGGTAGTAGCTCTTAAAGTGTGCACTTCCTCAGGCTATAGTTATGTAAATGGTTATATAGTACAACAGTTATTAATCCAGTTTCACTTTGATAATTTGAATAAAGGTCTGTTGTAGACTGTTATACAAGATCATAAAAGTTCAAAACTAATTTATTACTCTTTGCTCCACCCAGCAAAAAGTACACCTTATGCAAACTATTACTGTCAGATGACATTGTGCCAAAACAAAAATGCAGATTAGCTATTAAAGACTTCTCTTTAACTGCATTCATGAAAAACTTTGCAGAGCCCAAGCACTGTGGTAGAGAAGGGGAGAAAGCTTCAGAAGAGAATTTTAAAGTAGCATGGGGAGGCAAGTAAGAAAAAAGGTTCAATAAAGGCTCCATTCGTAAAATTAAGAGTACAAATTTAAGAAACTTGCATGTTTAAATATAAATAAAACACTGATTGTAATTAGTGAGATATTGAATTTGAAACCTGAAGCTAGTTGTAGAGAAGACATCCATTGCCATTTGGACCAGTTTTCAGTTCATTAATACCTGCATGTACAGAACATATATTCCAGAAAAGTTCTGCTCGGATGTCAATACAGTATTGTAAATAATTAACCTCCAATTAAAATAAATAAATTTATATTTTAAAAAAAAGAGAGAGAAAGAAAGAAAAAAGTATTTGAACAGACTGGAATGATTTGGCTCATGTTAGTGATGAAAACCTATTGAATTCAAAGACTAATAAATTTCTCATTAAACCACAAAGCAGTCATTGATTTTAAAAGGAAAAGAAATCTCTGTCTCTACTCTGTTCAACAAATGTTTACCAGGAAGGATAAAATGTAGCTAGCTTTGTTCAATTAGGCCAATTCAGAAAATTTACCAATCTTTTTCTCCCCCTGCCCTTCTCCATTATCACCTTACCTCTGGAGGTCAGAAGGGTGCAGGAACCCACACAGGGTTAGATGAAAGAAGGGAGGAAAGAGGAAGTGTTTGACTGCAAACTCATTTGAGTAAACCTGCAAAAATCCTGAAAATAGATGCTGAAATAGACAGTGGGTTTTTCTGCTGCCCTCAGGCATTAATACCTTCAACTTGCATACATATTTTCATCTACGTATTCCACTGTTAGGTGGGAAACAGTACCACAGCAACCTCCAATTCAACTAGCAGATTTGCTGTTTCATTAAAACCATGAGATTCTCTTTCATATGAAAAAATAGATGTATATAGCACTAAAAATCAGTGTGTTTTATACAACACCTTTACAGTGGAGGGCATTCATCTCACATCATCCTTATTCATGCCATCTAGCTGGTTAGAGGTAGAACTTGAGAATATACTCCAGGTCTTTCGAATCTCCATCTCTTCTATTTTCCATTCTATCCCCACTGGAAATTTTAAATTTTCAGGGAATTGATATTGGCTAAAATTTGCCCAGTTGTCAATGCACATAGAAATAGAAGTCTTATACGTGTGTATATTCTACTTTTCACTTTTACTTTACTGTTATGAACATACTTGCTTTAAATATTATGTGTCAGTGATGGTGCATTTAACTTTAATGTTTACACAGATACAGAAGATCAAATAATTAGATTATTAGAAGAATGCTGCTGCTGCTGCTGCTGCTAAGTCGCTTCAGTCGTGTCCGACTCTGTGCGACCCCACAGACGGCAGCCCATCGGGCTCCGCCATCCCTGGGATTCTCCAGGCAAGAACACTGGAGTGGGTTGCCATTTCCTTCTCCAATGCATGAAAGTGAAAAGTGAAAGTGAAGTCGCTCAGTCGTGTCCGACTGTTCGCGACCCCATGGACTGCAGCCTACCAGGCTCCTCCGTCCATGGGAGTTTCCAGGCGAGATTACTGGAGTGGGATGCCATTGCCTTCTCCGTATTAGAAGAATAATCCTATATAATTCTTTATAGTGGAGTTTGGTTCATTTATTACTATCTGGATTTCAAGTCACTTTAATAACTGCAGGCTTTCAAACATAAAATATATCCAATAGCAGCCTTCAGTTAGTTTCAAGTACCTAATCTCATCCCATTGGTGCAAAAATGCAATTGTAATGGCAAATAACATTTCCCGTTTCCTAATTTTTTGTTTGTTTGTTTGTTTATGTAAAGCTGCTTCTAACTGCTTGGCAGTGAAGTATCCTTTTTTGTTTTGGGCGAAGACTTTTCTCTGTGTTTATCTTATCTGCAGTCAATTCTGGAGTGCTATAATCTAGGTATCTCAATACTAATTTTTTTTGACATTTAATTTACAAGGTACACCAGTTAACAGGTAGGGTCAAGTAATGGGGGAGGTAATTTCAATTTTCAGTTAATTTTTGAAAAAGAGAGTGGTTTCTATTGTAAAATATATTTATAATATATATTGAAGTATGTGTGTAAAAATATATCATGTCTGGGATACACTTTAGAAGTCTCCAGGAACAAAAATAAGAGATGATGAAAATGGCAACATGTTCATAATTATTGAAGCTGAGTATTAAGTCCATGGGATTTTTGTACTATTATGTCTACTTTTGCATATATTTGAATGATTTCATAATAAAAGTAAACTTTGAAATGTACTAGTTTCAAGATTTTGCCCAAGAAGAGTTTGGTAAATATAATTAAATCTTTTAATTGTCTGAAGAAAGAGCCAAATAAATACATGTGTGACACTCTACACATTTTATTTCATTTAATCTTTACAACAATCACTCTATGTATATATTACCCAATGTTACATACAAAGAATTGAAAGTTGAGAATTGGTGGCAGACAGGTCTGTCTGACTACAAAACCCTCTGGTTTCTGACTGGGAGAGGATCTACCTCTCTATTGGATCTGGGTACACTAGTAAGTATGGGAGAGTAATCTAGATGTGTTCCAAGGTATAGAACATGGTTTTCTGTATTTGTTTTATGTTTTGTTAATTTCTTAATAAGCAAATTTTAATTATCTGAAAAGCAGAGAAAAACATGAAAGTTCAGACCATACAATTGAAAGTTAAGATATAGGACAATATTTGAGTGGCTCAGTGGCAAAGAATCCATCTGCCAATGCAGAAGATGCAGGAGACAAGGTTCAACGCCTGGTTCAGGAATATTCCCTGGAGGATGAAATGGCAACCCACTCCAGTATACATGCCTGGAAAATCCCATGGATGAAGAAGCCTGGTGGTCTACAGTCCATGGGGGTCACACAGAATCAGACACAACATAATGACTGAGAATTAGCATTAGTATACCAAAAAATAATAATAATTTAGCTGAATATCCTGCATTTTACTTGTTAAATCCATCCACCTTTTAGGTTAGTAACATATTGTACTTAGTTGGATGATAGTAAAGTGAGGTTTTAATAAACATTGATGGGAATATGTGAATGCTGCCTCCATTACAATGGATAGGCATTTTCAAATCTACAAAATTACAGAAAAGCATACCTTCTTTCCAAAACAGTTTCAAAATACTCTGAAAATGACCCAAGATTTCTATAGTGAAAAATTACTACTTTCGTAAAAAGAAAAAAATCATTTTTATTTTATGGATTTATTTTATGAAAATAAATGGATTTTCACTTAAAGTAGTTAACTCACTACCTCTGGATAAGATTTTATTGCATTATTTGTTTTTGTAGTGATGAATTACATCGAGCATTAAAAGATTCCAGATCTTTCTGAGACCCTAAAACAAATTAATTACATTATTCTTGTTCAAAAAAGTTTACTAATTAAGCTCTTTTACATTTATTTCTGACATATAATAAATTATGTGTTATTAAAATCTTATATATCTGAAAAAATTTGGAGAAGATTTGCACAAATTATTAGCACACATACATACATGCACATTTTACAAGGATATTTAAAAAGGCTTTTTTTTCCCTTCTTTTTAATAAAAATACATTTTTTTCAAACACTCAAACTTTGGGTGTTTAAAACAAACAAGTAAAGAAAAATCAAAGTATTAAATAAAACCTTAAGTTCTTGAGGGTTTTTTTTTTTTTTCCTGCCATAAAAATTTCAGCTATATTTAATTGTGGACTGGGAAAGGGAAAGGGAAGGGGACTAAGGATAATCAATAAGGAATCAAAACCATCCAATTCATTCAGTTCCATCAAAATGTCAATTCACTTGTTGGTGAGAAAGAATGAGTTTAAGTTATTTGACTAACGGTCATAATACAATCAAGCAACTATATTCTCCAAGCAGTTTGCTTGCAAATACTGCTTGCCTTGAAAACTTTATAGGCAAACAAAACCAGGAAAAGTATCAAAGCTCTTCCTTGTTTCCTTTCAAATGTGATTTGTAGACGATTGAATGAATGATAGAATTACGGAAGAAAAAATTCAATAACAGAAACTGCTAAAATGATGTTTCTATGCATGGTTGGTTTGCTGTCTACCTATAAATATACATACCATTTATTAGTAACAAAATCATGTTTGTGTTTCCACTTAATTTATAAGATCTTTGAAAAATACTAATTAATAGATTAATACCTTTTATAAACAATGAAGAGTCCTAATTTTACTGAGAATTTTATTTCCCCTAGTTGTAAATACTTCACTTTATCTTCAAAAATTCTCATTTGTTTATCTTCTTAGGAGTCATTATCAGGCCACCTGATTCTATATGCATATCCCATATTATATATAGGTAGTTATAGCCATAAATTTTCTACTCTACAGCTATAAACTAGACCTTTTTTTTTTTTTCTCCCATGCATCTGAACATCCTGAACATTTTGGTCCATGTCCAAATCTCAATTTATGGTTCCAGGTTAAATCATACTCCCTCTATGGAGCCTTCTCCAACTATGCTAACTCACGTAAATTGTCCCATTTTCTAAACTCCCAAATGTGCTTCTCAAATAATGATTCAAAGAAGCTTGGAATGTCTAAGCACCTTCATGGAATCTGTGATATTAAAATTAATTCTATAAAAATTCTAAGCTTAATCTGCCTTTTTTACAGAGTGGACATTTGCACAGATGGTGCAAAAGTAATAGTGGGTTGAAAGTGCCGACTTCTTAACAAAAGTCAAAGCAGTGGCACCAAGTCACTAACATTTTCTGTATTATCCATTGCCACATATTTGCAGGTAGAAATAGCTGATTTTACTTAAAAACATTCTTAATGAAATAGTGAAGTTTATTAACGTTATTAAATTTTAATCCTTAACAACTATTTAATAATTTTACTGTAAACACAAAAAGTTTGCTGTATACCAAAGTATGATGGGGGTCTCCAGGAAAAGGAGTTCTCCTTTTACTTTAGGTACAATCTGATAGTCTTTTTTTTTTTTTAAGATAAACATATTTTTAAATGAAATAATGAATGCTACACAGAGTTCCATTATTTAGACTTGAATATTTGGCATATATTTTCTCAAAAGTAAAGGAAGTGAGACAGTTGCTTCAATGAAAAAAATACATTATTTGTTGCCAATGTTAAATTTTGCAATTTTCTTTTAAGTAAAATTTAATATTTTTTAAAACTTGCATCCATAGCCATGAGTTTGGCAGTCTCCCTATACTTAAAATAGTTTTTAAGACAAGCATGTTGAAGCTAAGGATTATGATTTTTGGATATTATAAAATGAAATGTATCAATATTTATGTAACTAAGTGAACAAACATTTTCCAAATGTCAAAGACTTGGGAAGATCTCCTGGAGAAGGAATGGCAACCCACTCCAGTATTCTTGCTTGGATAATTCCATGGACAGAGGAGCCTGGCAGGCTATAGCCTATGGGGTCCCAAAGAATCAGACACACCTGAGCATCTCACACACATACACACACACACACACACACACACACACGCGCGCGCGCACACAAACCATAGAAGACTGCCAACAGCTCTGGAACTGATAAGAAAACAGGAGTGAGCCCATCATCATTCACTGCTTTTCTCACTGACCCTGAAATTTGAAGTCTTCCTCCTTGATATAAGCTCACATCCTCTGTTCATTTTAAGCTCTCCAAGCTTTATTTTATTTTAATATTTTTTTCATTCTTGTTAAGTCCTTATTCCTTATGCAAGTACTAATTTGACACTTTGGTCTGATCTTGAGATCAGACTGTTTCCACTGAAGCTGCCTAAAAATGCTTTCAGCTCAATTTCTTTGGGAAGGTGTTACTGCTTCCATAAAACTGTGCTACTCTGTATGATTCTATAATGATGGGTACATGCCATTATGCATTTGTCCAAATGCATAGAAAGTGCAACAACAAAACTAAACTGTAATGTAAACCATGGACAGTGAGTGATTATGATGTGTCAACCATCAGTGGTAACCAATATTTCCTCTGGTGGAAATTGCTGTTAATGGGGCAGCCTGTGCACAGGTAGGGGTAGGGAGCTTACAAAAAATCTTTGTATCTTCCTATTGATTTTGTTATAAACATTAAATTAGTTTAAAAAAATAAATTAGGAAAAAAGACAAAATGCAGAATAGATTTCAGAATCCAGGTGTATTATAGACAGACCAATGGGACAAAACTGACTCATCATCCTAATATTTGTTTGGATATCTTCACACATGTACCAAAGGGGAATGCAAAGATCATATTATGAGATTTCCTGAGGAGAGAAGATAAGGCTCATAAGCAGGTCCACAAAAGGTTTGAAAAAGCAAGAAAAGCTGAGTGACCTTGGGTTTGATTTTGTTTAGGGAATGGCGACTATACAAATAGACATCATTAGATGATGAATACTGAAATCAGATTGATTGTATTCTTCTCAGGTGGTGCTACTAATAAGGAACTCACTTTCTAGCGAAGGAGACGTGGATTTGATTGCTAGGTCTGTAAGATCCCCTGGAGGTGGGGATGGCAACCCACTCAAGTATTCTTTCCTGGAAAATCCCATGACAGAGGGGCCTGATGGGCTATGGTCCATAGCGTTGTACAGAGTCTGAAAAAACTAAAGTGACTTAGCACACACATATTCTTTGGAGCTGAAGATGGAGAGGCTCTATAAAGTCAGCAAAACAAGACCAGAAGCTGATTATGGCTCAGATCATGAATTCCTTATTGCAAAATTTAGACTTAAAGTGAAAAAAGTAGGGAAAATCACTAGGCCATTCAGGTATGACCTAAATCAAATCCCTTAAGATTATATAGTGGAGGTGATGAATAGATTCAAGGGATTAGATACAGTAGACAGAATGCCTGAAGAACTATGGGTGGAGTTTGTTAACATTGTGCAGGACATGGTAACCAAAAACATCCTCAAGGAAAAAAATAAAAAATGAATTCTTTTTGATGGCTGAGTAATACTCCATTGTGTATATGTACCACAGCTTTCTTATCCATTCATCGGCTGATGGACATCTAGGTTGTTTCCATGTCCTGGCTATTATAAACAGTGCTGCAATGAACATTGGGGTACATGTGTCTCTTTCAATTCTGGTTTCCTCAGTGTATATGCCCAGCAGTGGGATTGCTGGGTCATAAGGCAGTTCTACTTGCAGTTTTTTAAGGAATCTCCACACTGTTCTCTATAGTGGCTGTACTAGTTTGCATTCCCACCAGCAGTGTAAGAGTACTCCCTTTTCTCCACACCCTCTCCAGCATTTATTGCTTGTAAACTTTTGGATCACAGCCATTCTGACTGGTGTGAAATGGTATCTCATTGTGGTCTTGAACAGAGTGAAGTAAGCCAGAAAGAAAAACACCAATACAGTATACTGACACATATATATGGAATTTAGAAAGATGGCAATGATGACCCTGTATGCGAGACAGCAAAAGAGACATAGATGTATAGAACGGACTTTTGTACTCTGAGGGAAAGGAAGAGGGTGGGATGATTTGGGAGAATGGCATTGAAACATGTATACTATCATGTAAGAATGAAGCACCAGCCTATGTTCGATACAGGATACAGGATGCTTGGGGCTGGTACACAGGGATGATCCAAAGAGGGGATATGGGGTGGGATGTGGGAGGGGGATTCAGAATTGGGATCTCATATACACCCATGGTGGATTCATGTCAATGTATGGCAAAACCAATATGGTATTGTAAAGTAAGATAAAGTAAAAATTAAAAAATAATAATAATAAAAAAGCAAGAAGGCAAAGTGGTAGTCTGAGGAGGCCTTACAAATAGCTGACTAAAGAAGAGAAGGGGAAGACAAAGGAAAGACATACCGATCTGAATGAAGACTTCTAGACAAGAGCAAGGAGAGATAAGAAAGCTTTCTTAAGTGAACAGTGCACAGAAATAGAGGAAAACAATAAAATGGGAAAGACTAGCAATCTCTTCAAAAAAATTGGAGACATCAAGGGAACATTTCATGCAAAGATAGGCACAATAAAGGACCAAAATGGTAAGGGCTTAACAGAAGCAGAAGATATTAAGAAGAGGTGGCAAGAATACACAGAAGAACTATACAAAAAAGATCTTCACGACCCAGATAATCACAATGGTGTGATCACTCACTGAAACTAGACATCATGGAGTGTGAAGTCAATTGGGCCTCAGGAAGCATTATAACGAACAAAGCTAGTAGAGGTGATGGAATTCCAGCAGAGCTATGACCAACCTAGACAGCATATTAAAAAGCAGAGACATTAATTTGCCAACAAAGGTTCATTTAGTCAAAGCTGTGGTTTTTCCAGTAGTCATGTAAGGATGTGAGAGTTGGACTATAAAGAAAGCTGAGCACTGAAGAATTGACACTTTTGAACTGTGGTGTGGGAGAAGACTCTTGAAAGTCCCTTGGACATCAAGGAAATCCAACCAGTCAATCCTAAAGAAATCAGTCCTGAATATTCATTGGAAGGACTGATGCTGAAGCTGAAACTCCAATACTTTGGCCACCTGATGCAAAGAACTGACTCATTTGAAAAGACTGTGATGCTGGGAAAGATTGAAGGCAGGAGGAGAAGGGGATGACAGAGGCTGAGATGGTTGGATGGCATCACTCACTCAATGGACATGAGTTTGAGTAAACTCTGGGAGTGGTTTTTTCATACTCTTCATGGGGTTCTTGTGGCAAGAATACTGAAGTAGGTTGACATTTCCTTCTCCAGTAGAACAGTAGAAATAGTTACAATGAAGCATGGCATGGCATATAATGACAGGATCCAAATTGGGAAAAGCTGTATATTGTCACCCTACTTATTTAAATTATATGTATAATACATCATGCAAAATGCTGAGCTGAGTGAATCACAAGCTAGAATCAGGACTGATGGAAGAAATAGCAGCAACGTGAGATATGCAGATGATACCACTCTAATGGCAGAAATTGAAGACAAATCAAGGAGAGCCAACCAGTCAATCCTAAAGGAAATCAGTCCTGAATATTCATTGGAAGGACTGATGCTGAAGCTGAAACTCCAATACTTTGGCCACCTGATGCACAGAACTCACTCATTTGAAAAGACCCTGATGCTGGGAAAGATCGAAGGCAGGAGAAGAGGATGACAGAGGATGAGATGGTTGGATGGCATCACCAACTGAATGGATATGAGTTTGAGTAAACTCCGTGAGTTGGTGATGGACAGAGAAGCCTGGTGTGTGAGTGTGACAAAGGACAGTGAAAAATCTGGCTTGAAACTCAACATTCAAAAACAAAGATCATGGCATCCCATCCCATCAGTTCATGACAGAAAGATGGGCAAAATATGGAAACAGTGACAGACTTTATTTCCTTGGGCTCCACAATCACTGTGTATAGTGACTGTAGCCATGAAATTAAAAGACACTTATTTATTGGAAGAAAATCTTTGACAAACTAGATAACATATTAAAAAGCAGAGATATCACTTTGCCTAGAATGCTGCAGTTCATGGAGGTGGAAATACTTAGCGACTGAACAATAACAACAACAACAACATTTGATCTGTGTTTCCTATATTTGGATATTTGTTTCCTTCTTCTGGTTAGGAAAGTTTTCAGCCATAATTTCTTAAAATACATTTTCTGACCCTTTCTTTTACTCTTATCCTTCTGCAATCCCTATAATGTGAATGCTACTGTGCTTGATGTTACCCAGAGCTCCTTTAAACTTTAATATTTTTTTTTGTTCCAATTAGATGATTTCCACTAGTTTATAATGATGTTTACTTATGTGTTCTCCTGTATTATTTAATCTGTTGTTAATTATTTTAGAGTGTTACAATTCATTGATTACATTCTTGAGACATGATTGGGTATTTCTTTATATATCTAGTTCTTTGTTGAAGTTTTCACTGTGTTCTTTTATTCTTTATCTTAGTTCAGTGAGTATTTTTATTAGTATTTCTTTGAGCACTGTATCAGGTAAATTATTTATCTCTATTTCATTAGGGTCTTTCCCCCAGAGCTTTAATTTGTTCTTATATTTGGAACATATTCCCTTTTTTGGTTCTCTGTCTCTATGATATTAGACAAAACAGCTGCTTTTTCTTGTCTTGAAGTCATATCCTTGTACAAGAACATCCTTATGCAATCTGTATGTGCTCAATGGCTTTGATGGGAGAGTTGGATCTGAAGTGATCAGAGGCTTCACTTTCTCCCTGGATGTGCTGACAGTTGCCATCTTGGTGGGAAGTAGAGTTGGAGTTAAAGGCCTAGAACTGGAGCCAAGCGTGAGCTGGAGCTTTTCCCAGGATCGATGATAATGGCTGCTTTATCAAGAGACAGGGTTGAAATCCAAGGGTATAGAGAAGGAGACCCCAGAGCAAGTTGGGCTCCTACCTAGAGCTATCACTGTTTATGTTTTTTTCATGAGCCTGGCTGGGGCATATGGACTTGGAGAAGCACTTCTGAGCCATCTCTCTCTTTTCCAGGTGCACAAGGGTGTAATAGCAATGGTAGTCACTGCCTTATTTAGAGGTGAGGTCAGAGCTCATGGAATTGGAGTCACACTTTTGAGCTGATTCTGCTTTTCCCTAGTGTGTGGACGTGTGATGCAAAAGTGGTTCCCTCTTTAGTGAAGAGTAGTACCACAGCAAGAAGGACTGGGGCATGAGCCTGATGCAGGATGGCAGGCATGCTGGATAGTCCTGACAGGCCAGCTGAAACACTAGACAGTTTTCAATCTCCTGCCTCTGCACTTGGACTGGGGAAAGCAAGGGTTGCATGCTTTTGTCAAAAGTAGAGTCTCAGTCTCTTTTAGTTCCCTGGTAAGACCCACTGATTTTTGAACCAGCTAATGGGATCTGTCTTTTTAGTGCTGGACCCCAGGGCTGAGATACATAATATGGGGCTCAAATCCTTTGTTCCATAGAGAAGATGCTCAAAACTGTAATGTCTCCCTTTTCTGAATCACATGCTAGGTATGTGGGTTCTTAATAAATCACTTCCTCTCCTGTTCTAGCAAAGTCCATGTGATTCCTTCTTTACAGCTTTGATTGTAGAAGAGCCAGTCTGCTAGTTTTCAGGTTCTTCTCAGTGAGAGTTGCTCTATATAGTGTTTTAGTTTCAATGTGTTTAGCAATGAGGAGGTAAGTTCAGGGTCTTCTTACTCAGACGTCTTGATCCTGCTTCTATATGGTGGTATCTTATTGTGATTTTATTTGCATTTCTAAAATGACCAGTGGTGTTAAGAATTGTATCACGTGCTTACTGGCCATTTCCATATCTGCTCTGGATAAACATTTCTTCAAGCCTTTTGCTTATTTTTTCTTTGGGTTATTTGTTTATTGTTTGTTTTTGAGTTGAAAGTGCTTTTATTCTAGATATTAGCTACATGCTAGTTATTTGATTTTCAATTTTTTCCCATTCCACAAGTTACCTATTCACTCTGTTGATTATTTTCTTTGATACACAGGAGTTTTTAATTTTGATGTATTTCAGTTTATCTGTTTTTAATTTTCCTGCCAATTTTTAGTGTCAAAACCAATAAATATTCCTGAAATCCAGTGTATTAAGATGTGTTTATAGAGAATTGGTATAATTTATTCATTAAATATTTGGTAGAATCAAACCCATCTGGGCCTGGCACTTTTCTATTTTGGAAGTATCATAATTATTGACTCATTTTCTTTAATAGGTATAGATCTATTCCAAATGTATATTTTCTGTTTTGTGAATTTTGGCACATTGTGTCTTTCAGAGAATTGATTTATCTAAAGTATCAAATTTGTGGCATAGAGTAGTTCATAATATATCTTTATTATTATTTTAATATCCATGGGATATGTTATAATGTTACTATTGGTCTTTTCAAAGAAAGAGCTTTTCTTTAATTTTCTATCTTTATTTCCTATTTTTAATTTCATTGATATTGCTCTAATTTTATTATTGATTTTGTTCTGCTTGTGTTGAAATTTACTTGCTCTTCTTTTGCTAGGTTCTTAAGGTATAAGTTTAGATTATTTGATTTCGTATATTTCTTCTTTTTTAATATATGCCTTCAATGTTGTAAAATTCCCTAAGCTTTGACTGAATTCCATAATTTTGATATGCTGTGACTTCATTTTCACTTATTTCAAAATATTTTAAAAATTCTCTTGAGATTTTTTTCACTGAACCATGTGTTAAGAATCAGAGAGAATACTTCTTAACTCATTCTATGAAGCCATAATTACATTAATAGCAAAATCCGACAAAGATAGTACAAGGAAAAAAAATTACAGACCAATATTTCTGTGAACATAGATTGCAGAGGAAGGAACACTTCCAAATTCATTCTATGAGGCAACCATCACCCTGATACCAAAACTAAACAAAGACAACACACAAAAAGAAAACTACAGACATGTATCAAGGATGAAAGTAGATGCAAAATACTCAACAAAATTTTAGCAAACAGAATTCAACAACACATCAAAAAGCTCATACACCATGATTAAGTTGGGTTTATTCCAGGGATGCAAGGATTCTTCAAAAATTTATGCAAATCAATCAATGTGATACACCATATTAAAAAATTGAAAGATAAAAGCCATATGATAATCTCAATAGATGCAGAAAAAGCCTTTGACAAAATTCAGCACCCATATTATGATTAAAACTCTTCAAAAACTGGGCATATAAGGAACCTACATTTCAACATAGTAAAGGCCATACAGGATAAGCCCACAGCAAACATTATTCTCAATGGTGAAAAACTAAAAGCATCTGCCCCTGAGATCAGGAACAAGACAAGGGTGTCCACTCTCACCATTATTATTCAACATAGTTCTGGAAGCCCTAACTACAGCACTCAGAGAAGAAAAAGAAATAAAAGGAATCCAGATTGGAAAACAAGAAGTAAAGCTCTAATTGTTTGCTTATAACATGATACTATACATAGAAAATCATAAAGGTACTATCATAAAGTTACCAGAACTAATCAGTGATTTTAACAAAGTCATAGGATACAAAATCAATACATGGAAATCGTTTGCATTCCTAAATACTAACAATGAAAAATCAGAAAGAGAAATTAAGGAATCAATCCCATTCACCATTGCAACAAAAAGAATTAATTATCTAGGAATGCTGCTGCTGCTGCTGCTAAGTCGCTTCAGTCGTGTCCGACTCTGTGCGACCCCATAGACAGGAGCCCAACAGGCTCCCCTGTCCCTGGGATTCTCCAGGCAAGAACACTGGAGTGGGTTGCCATTTCCTTCTCCATTGTGTGAAAGCAAAAAGTGAAAGTGAAGTCGCTCAGTCGCATCCGACTTCTAGCGACCCCATGGACTGCAGCCTACCAGGCTCCTCCATCCATGGGATTTTCTAGGCAAGAGTACTGGAGTGGCTTGCTATTGCCTTCTCCGTATCTAGGAATAAACCTACCTAAAGAGACAAAAGGACTGTATACAGAAAATTATAAGACACTGATGAAAGAAATCAAAGATGACATAAACAAATGGAGGGATATTCCACATTCCTGTGTAGGAAGATCAATATTGTCAAAATGACTATACTACCAAATGTGATCTACAGATTCAATACAATCCCTATCAAGTTACCAATGACATTTTTCACAGAACTAGAAAAACTTTCAAAATTCATAAGAAATGCAAAAGAGCCAAAAGAATTTTGAGAAAGAAGAATGGAGCTGGAGGAATCAACCTTCCTGACTTTAGATAATACTACAAAACTACTGCCATCAACACAGTAAGGTACTGGCACAAAAATAGAAATATAGACCAATGGAACAAGATAGAAAGCCCAGAAATAAACTGTTGCATCTAGGGGTACCTTATTTTTGAAAAAAGAGGCAAGAATATATAACGGAGCAAAGACAGCCTCTTCAATAAGTGGTTCTGAGAAAACTGGACAGCTGCATGTGAAAAGAATGAAATTAGAACACTTCCTAACACCATGCACAAAGATAAACTCAAAATAGATTGAAGACCTAAATGTAAGACCAGAAACTATAAAACACTTAGAGGAAAAGAGGCAGAACAATCTTTGACATAAATCAAAGCAATATCCTCTATGACCCACTTCCTAGAGTGATGGAAATAAAAACAAAAGTAAACAACTGGGACCTAATTAAACTTAAAAGCTTTTGCACTGAAAAGGTAACTATGAACAAGATGAAAAGATAACACTCAGAATGAAAATAATAGCAAATTAAAAAACTGACAAAGGAATAATTTCCAAAATATACAAGCAGTTCATACACTCAATACCAGAAAAACAAAAAACCCAATCAAAAAGTGGGATAAAGGGGGGTGGTGGTCCTAAGATGACAGAGGGATAGGATGGAGAGACCACTTTCTCCCCCACGAATTCATTGAAAGAGCATTTGAACGCTGAGCAACTTCCAAAAAATGAATTCTGAATGCTAGTGGAGGACACCAGACACCCAGAAAGGCAGCCCATTCTCTTCAAAAGGAGGTATTGAAAAATATAAAAGATAAAACCAGAGACAAAAGAGTTAGGGATAGAGATCCACCCCAGGGAGGGAGTCATGAAAGAGGACAAGTTTCCAAACACCAGGAAACTCTCATTGGTGGGTCTGTGGGGAGTTTTGGAATCTCAGAGGACAATAAAACTGGGAAGAAAAAAAAAAAAAAAAGGAACCCACAGATCATGCGCCTAGCTGCAATTCCCAGTGGAGAGGTAGACCGGACACTGGTGTCCGCCAGCAAGGAGCAGGGACTGAACAGGGAGGCTCCGGCTGCATGCATAAGGTGGGGACCAGGCCTGAATGCCCTGAGGACAATCTGAGGGAGCTAAGATGAGATGGCAACCCAAACTGTGGGAATAGCCAGAGAGGAAAAAAAAGAGAGAGAGAGAACTTTCCCGCTAAAAGCTCTGAAGCACAGCATGGTCTGCTCACAGAACAAAGGATTGAGTGAATATCAGAGGAGAGCTAGCCCTAGCCAGCTGTGGACCGGCCCTTCCCCCCACAAGAGGCAGAGAGGCAGCGGAGGGGCAATCTTGGCCCCAGAGATGGCATCCTCCACCAATTTGTGAGCAGCCTCCCAGTTACTAATGAAGTCCTTCCAGAATCCTGGATGGATAACATCCACCAGGACAGTCACAGTCAGAGATCAGCTCCCCAGAGGAGACACACAGCACACCTGAGATGGTGCTCTCGTGGCACACCCAGGAATCCAAGGGGCTGGGACCAGGGAGGTGATAAGATGCACCACCCAGCTGGGAGAGTGCACTCTCCAAGCACCTGGTGCCCTGAGCTGTTTGGACCTCATAAGGGCACAAAACGTAGGCCCATTGGAGTCTGTGTCTTTGTGGAGTACCCGAACCTGAACAAGAGTGGCTTAGAACTGGGAAGTGCATGCAACCCAGGGCCCACATTAGACAACTCCCCTGCAGAGCAACCTGGAGCCTGAGCAGTGTAAGAATGGGAAAGCACACACACCGTTAGTGGAGGCAAACCCAGTGTGGCCTAGACACCGTGAGCACTCCCTACATACACCACTGATATTTGTGTGCAGTGTTCTTCCCTGCCCACAGCACAACTGAACAAGTGAGCCTAAATAAGTGACCACTTTGGTGCCCTTGTGTCAGGCCAGAAATTAGACACTGAAGAGACTTGCAAACAGAGGAAGTCAAAATAAACAAAAAAGAGGGAATTGCTCTGGAAGTGACAGGTGCAACAGATTAAAACCCTGAGTTAGCACTGACTACATTGAGAAGAAGTATAAGCTGGAACAAGAAACTATGTGAAACTGAACTGACACCACACTGCCCTCAACAGCTCTAGAGAAATTCCCAGATATATTTTATTATTATCACTTTGTAATTTTTAATTTTTAAGTTTTTTAATATTCCTTTAATTTTTAATTTTATAACCTACTGTTACCTTGCAAAAAAGGATCCTATTTTTAAAGCAAATTTCATATATATAGTTTTTTTTATAATTTTTGTGATTTTTTTTTTAGTATTCTATTTTTGAGAGTCTAACCTCTACTCTGGATTTTTAATCTTTGCTTTTTGATTTTTGTTATCAATTTTTTAACTTAAAGAATCCAATCTTCAGTACCTATTTTTACTTAGGAGTGTGATTACCGGCTTGACTGCTCTCTCCCCTTTTTGACTCTTCATTTTCTCCCACAGATCACCTCTATCTCATCCCTGTGCTTTCTCTTCTCTACCCAACTCTGTGAATCTTTTTGGGTGTTTTGGGTTGTGGAGAATACTTATGGAGCTGATTACTGGATAGATCTGTACCTCTCCTTTAGACTCTGCTCTTCTCTTCCAGGTCACCTCTATCTCCTTCCTCCTTACTCTCTTCTCTATGTAACTCTGTGAACCTCTCTGAGTGTTCCAGGCTGTGGAGAGCACATTGGGAATTGATTACTGGCTAGATTGCTCTCTCCCCTTTTGATTCTTCCTCTTCTCCTCCTGGTCATCTCTATCTCTCTCCTCCCTCTTCTCTTCTCCATGTAACTCTGTGAACCTCTCTGGGTGTCCCCCACTGTGGAAAATCTTTTCAGTTAACATAGATGTTTTATCATTGGTGCTGTATAGATGGAGAAGTCTTGAGACTACTGTAAGAATAAGGCTGAAAGCCAGAGGCAGGAGGCTTAAATACAAAACTTGAAAACTCCAGAAAACTCCTGACTCCAGGCAACATAAATCAAAAAGAGCTCAACCAAAAGCCTCAAAACCTACACTGAAACCAAGCTCCACCCAAAAGCCAACAAGTTCCAGAGCAAGACATACCAAGCTAATTTTCCAGCAACACAGGAACATAACCCTAAGCACAAAAACACATGTGGTCAAAAGTCACACAAACCCATAGACACCTCAAAACTCACTAGTGGACACTTCAATGTAATACAGAGAGAGGAGATCCAGCTCCACCCACGAGAACACCGACGCAAGCTTCCTTAACCAGGAAACCTTGACAAGCCACTTCTCCAACCCCATCCATCCATAGGGAGGAATCTCTGCAATAAAGAAGAACCACAAACTACCAGCATACAGAAAGGCCACCCCGAGAGCAGCAATCTAAGTAAGATGAAAAGGCAGAGAAATATTCAGCAGGTAAAGGAACATGATAAATGCCTACCAAACCAAACAAAAAAGGAGGAGATAGGAATCTACCTGAAAAAGAATGCAGAATAATGATAGTAAAAATTATTCAAAATCTTGAAAACAAAGTAGAGTTACAGATAAATAGTCTGGATTCAAGGATTGAGACGATGCAACAAATGTTTAACAAGGAATAAGAAGAAATAAAACAGTGTCAGTCAACAATGAATAACACAATGAGTGAGATCAAAAACACTCTGGAGGAACCAATGGTAGAAGAACTGAGGCAGAAGATAGGAAAGTGATGTGGAAGATAGATGGTGGAAATAAATGAAGCAGAGAGGAAAAAAGAAAAAAAAATTAAAAGAAATGAGGACAACCTCAGAGACTTCTGGGACAATGTCAAATGCCCCAACATTTGAGTCATAGGAATTCCACAAGAAGAAGACAAAAAGAAAGGCCATGAGAAGATACTTGAGGAGATAATAGTTGAAAACTTCCCTAAAATGAGGAAAGAAATAGCAACCCAAGTCCAAGAAACCCAGAGAGTCCAAACAGGATAAACCCAAGGTGAAACACCATAAAACACATATTAACAAAATTAAGATCAAACACAAAGAACAAATATTAAAGGCAGCAAGGGAAAAGCAATGAATAAAATACAATGGGATCCCCATAAAGATAACAGCTGATCTGTCAATAGAAGCTCTTCAGGCCAGAAAGGAATGGCAAGGCATACTTAAAATGATGAAAGAGAAAAACCTACAACCCACATTACTCTACCCAGCAAGGATCTCATTCAAATATGAAGGAGAAATCAAAAGCTTTATAGACAAGCAAAAGCTGAGAGAATTCAGCACCACCAAAGCAGTCCTTCAACAAGTGCTAAAGGATCTTCTCCAGAGAGCAAACACAGAAAATGTTTATAAACTTGAACCCAAAACAACAAAGTAAATGACAAAGGGACCATACTTATCAATAATTACCTTAAATGCAGATGGATTGAATGCCCCAACCAAAACACAAAGCCTGGCTGAATGGATACAGAAACAACACCTCTATATATGCTGTCTACAAGAGACCCACCTCAAACTTAGGGACACATACAGACTGAAAGCGAAGGGCTAGAAAAAGTTATTTCACCCAAATGGAGAACAAAACAAAGCAGGAGTAGCAACACTTATATCAGATAAAATATACTTTGAAATAAAGGCCATGAAAAGAGACAAAGAAGGACACTACATAATGATCAAAGGATAAATCCAAGAAAAGATATAGCAATTATAAATATATATATATATGCACCCAACATAGAAGCACCGCAGTATGTAAGGCAAATGCTAACAAGTGTGAAAGGGGAAATTAACAATAACACAATAGTAGTGGGAGGCTTTAATATCCCACTCACACCTATGGATAGATGAACTAAATAAACAATTGGCAAGGAAACACAAACTTTAAATGATACAGTGGACCAGTTAGACCTAATCGATATCTATAGGACATTTCACCCCAAAACAATGGATTTCACCTTTTCCTCAAGTGCACACAGAACCTTCTCCAGGACAGATAAATTGCTGGGCCATAAATCTAGCCTGGGTAAATTAAAAAAAAAAAATGAAATCATTCCAAGCATCTTTTCTGATCAGAATATGGTAAGAGTATATGTCAATTACAGGGAAAAAAAAAAAAAAAACTATTCAAAACACAAACATATGGAGACTGAACACCAGGCTGCTGAATAACCAACAAATCAAAAATAAAAAAAGAAATCAAAATATGCATAGAAATTAATGAAAATGAAAATACAACAATCCAAAACCTATGGGATTCAGTAAAAACACTGCTAGGGGAAGGCTCATAGCAATACAGCTTACCTCAAGAAACAAGAGAAAAGTGAAATAAATAACTTAACTCTACACGTAAAGCAACTAGAAAAGGAAGAAATGAAGAACCTCAGGGTTAGTAGAAGGAAAGCAAAGCAAAGTCATTCAGTCGTGTCCGACTCTTTTTAAGCCCACCAGGCTCCTCCGTCCATGAGATTCTCCAGGCAAGAATACTGGAGTGGGTTGCCATTTCCTTCTCCAGGGGATCGTCCCAACCCAGGGATTGAACCCAGGTCTCCCACATTGCAGGCAGATGCTTTTAACCTCTGAGCCAACAAGGAAACAGTAGAAGGAAAGAAATCTTAAAAATTAGGGCAGAAATAAGTGAAAAGAAACAAAGGAGACCATAGCAAAAATCAACAAAGGTAAAAGCTGGTTCTTTGGGAAGATAAATAGAATAGACAGAGCATTAGCTAGACAGATTAAGTAAAAAAAAAGGGGAGAAAAGTCAAATCAACAAAATTAGAAATGAAAATGGATAAATCACAACGGACAACACAGATATACAAATAATCATAAGAGACTACTCTCAGCAACTATATGCCAATAAAATGGACAACTTAGAAGAAATGGACAAATTCTTAGAAAAATATAGCTTTTCAAACTGAAGCAGTAAGAAATAGAAAATCTTAACAAACCCATCACAAGCACAGAAATCGAAACTGTAATCAGAAATCTTCCAACAAATAAAAGCCCAGGACCAGACGGCTTCACAGATGAATTCTACCAAAAATTTAGAGAAGAGCTAACACCTATTGTACTCAAACTCTTCCAGAAAATTGCAGAGGAAGGTAAACTTCCAAACTCAATCTATGAGGTCACCATCACCTTAATACCAAACCCATCAAAGATGCCACACACAAAAAAAAAGAAAAGAAAGAAAACTACAGGCCAATATCACTGATGAACACAGATGCAAAATCCTCAACAAAATTTTAGCAAACTAATCCAAAAACATATTAAAAAGATCATACATCATCACCAAGTGGTCTTTATCCCAGGGATACAAGGATTCTAAAACTTTTGCAAATCAATCAATGTGATATACCACATTAACAAATTAAAAAATGAAAGCCATATGATTCTCTCAATAGATGCAGAGAAAGCCTTTGACAAAATTCAACTTATATTTATGATAAAAACCCTCCAGAAAGCAGGCATAGAAGGAAGATATCTCAACATAATAAAAGCCATATATGATAAACCTTATTATATCACAGCAAACATTATCCTCACTGGTGATATATTGAAAGTGTTTCCCCTAAAGTCAGGAATAAGACAAAGGTGCCCACTGTCACAACTACTATTCAACATAGTTTTGGAAGTTTTAGCCACAGCAATCAGAGAAGAAAAAGAAATAAAAGGAATCCACATTGAAAAAGAAGAAGTAGAACTCTCACTTTTTGCAAATAACATGATCACCTACATAGAAAACCCTAAAGACTTCACAGGAAATTTCTAGAGCTAATCAATGAACATAGTAAAGTTGCAGGATATAAAACTAACACACAGAAATCACTTGCATTCTTATACACTAACAATGAGAGAACAGAAAGAGAAATTAAAGAAACAATTCCATTCACCATTGCAATGAAAACAATAAAATAATTAGGAATAAATCTTCCTAAAGAAACAAAAGACCTCTATATAGAAAACTATAAAACACTGATGAGAGAAATCAAAGATGACACAAATAGATGGAGAAATATACCATGTTCATGCATTAGAAGAATCAATATAGTGAAAATGAGTTTACTAACCAAAGCAATCTATCGATTCAATACAATCCCTATCAATCTGCTGCTGCTGCTGCTGCTGCTGCTAAGTCACTTCAGTCGTGTCCCACTCTGTGCGACCCCATAGATGGCAGCCCAACAGGCCCCTCCATCCCTGGGATTCTCCAGGCAAGAACACTGGAGTGGGTTGCCATTTCCTCCTCCAATGCGTGAAAGTGAAGTCGTTCAGTCATGTCCGACTCTTAGTGACCCCATGGACTGCAGCCTACCAGGCTCCTCCATCCATGAGATTTTCCAGGCAAGAGTACTGGAGTGAGGTGCCATTACCTTCTCCACCCTATCAACCTACGAATGGTATTTTTCAGAGAACTAGAACAAATGATTTCTCAATTTGTATGGAAACACAAAAAAAATCTCGAATAGCCAAAGCAATCTTGAGAAAGAAAAATGGAACTGGAGGATTCAACTTGCCTGACTTCAGAATATACTGCAAAGCTACCATCATCAAGACAGTATGATACTGGCACAAAGACAGAAACATAGATCAATGGAACAAAATAGAAAGCCCAGAGATAAATCCATGCACCTATGGACACCTCATCTTTGACAAAGGAGGCAAGAATATACAATGGATTAAAGGCAATCTCTTCAAAAAGTGGTGCTGGGAAAACTGGTCAACCACTTGTAAAAGAATGAAACTAGAACACTTTATACCACCATACACAATAATAAACTGAAAATGGACTAAAGATCTAAATGTAAGACCAGAAACTATAAAACTCCTACAGGAAAATATAGCCAAAACACTCTCTGACATAAATCACAGCGGGATCCTCTATGACCCACCTCCCAGAGTAATGGACATAAAAGCAATAAAAAACACATGCGAACATAATGAAGCTTAAAATTTCTTGCACAATGAAGGAAACTATAAACAAAGTGAAAAGACAGCTTTTGGAATGGGAGAAAATAATAGCAAATGAAGCAACTGACAAAGAATTAATCTCAAAAATATACAAGCAGCTCCTGCAGCTCAATTCGAGATAAATAAATGACCCAATCAAAAAATGGGCCAAAAACTAAACAGACATTTCTCCAAAGAAGACATACAGATGGCTAACAAACACATGAATAGATGCTCAACATCACTCATTATCAGAGAAATGTAAATCAAAACCACAATGAGGTACCATCTCAGGCCAGTCAGAAAACTTTTTGCTATCAAAAACTCTACAAACAATAAATGCTGGAGAGGGTGCAGATAAAAGGGAACCCTCTTAAACTTTTGTTGGGAATGCAAACTAGTACAGCCAATATGGAGAACAATGTGGAGTTTCTTTGAAAAACTGGAAATAAAACTGCCATACAACACAGCAGTCCCATTGCTGGGCAAACCAGAATTGAAAGAGACATGTATACCCCAATGTTCATTGCAGCACTGTTTACAATGGAGAACAATGTGGAGTTTCTTTGAAAAACTGGAAATAAAACTGCCATACAACACAGCAGTCCCATTGCTGGGCAAACCAGAATTGAAAGAGACATGTATACCCCAATGTTCATTGCAGCACTGTTTACAATACCAAGGACATGGAAGCCACCTAGATGTCCATTGGCAGATGAATGGATAAGAAAGCAGTGGTACATATACACAATGGAATATTACTCAGCTATTAAAAAGAATGCATTTGAATCAGTTCTAATGAGGTTGATGAAACCCGAGTCTATTATACAGAGTGAAGTAAGTCAGAAAGAAAAACACCAATACAGTATATTATCACATATATATGGAATTTAGAAAGATTGTAATGATGACCTTATATGCGAGATAGCAAAAGAGACACAGATATAAAGAACAGACTTTTGGACTCTGTGGGAGAAAGCAAGGGTGGGATGATTTGAGAGAACAGCATTGAAACATGTATATTGCCATATGTGAAATAGATCACCAGTCCAGGTTTGATGCATGAGACAGGGAACTCAGGGCTGGTGCACTGGGATGACACTCTGGGATGGGATGGGGAGGGAGGTGGGAGGGGGACTCAGGATGGGACCACATGTACATCCATGGCTGATTCATGTCAATGTATGGCAAAAACCACTACAATATTGTAAAGTAATTAGACTCAAATTAAAGTAATAAAATTTGAAAAAGAGGGGGACAAAGACCTAAATAGACATTTCTCCAAAGAAGGCATACAGATGGCTAACAAATCCATGAAAATATGCTCAACATCATTCATTATTACAGAAATGCAAGTCAAAACTACAATGATATTTCACCTCACACTGGTTAGAATGTCCATCATTAAAAAGTCTATGAACAATAAATGCTGGAGACGGTGTGGAAGAAACGGAACACTCTTGCACTCTTTGTGGGAATGTAAATTGATACAGCCACTATGGAAGATAGTATAGAGATTCCTTAAAATTCTGGGAATAAAAACATTAAATGACTCAGCAATCCCACTCCTAGGCATATACCCTGAGGAAACTAAAATTGAATAAGACACACGTACCCCCATGTTCATTGCAGCACTATTTACAATGGCTAGATCATGGAAGTAACCTAGATTTCCATCAACAGATGAATGGATAAAGAAGTTGTGTTGGTACATATATACAATAGAATATTACTCAGCCATAAAAAAGAATGCATTTGAGTCATTTCTAATGAAATTCATGAGCCTAAAGCCCATTATACACAGTGAAGTAAGTCATAAACAGAAAGATAAATATCATATACTAACACACATATATGGAATCTAGAATGATGACACCAAAGAATATATTTTTAGGGCAGCAGTTGATAAACAGACATAGAGAACATACTTATGGACTAGGGGATAGGGGAGGACAGGGTGATCTCAAAACTACAATGAGATTTCACCTCACACTGGTTAGAATGGCCATCATCAAAAAGTCTACAAACAATAAATGCTGGAGAGGGTGTGGAAGAAATGGAGAGAGTAACATGGAAAGTTACATTACCATATCTAAAATAGATAGCTAATGGGAATTTGCTGTGTGTCTCTGGGAACTCAAACAGTGGCTCTGTACCAACCTAGGAGGGTGGGATAGGGAGGGAGATGGTAGGGAGTTTCAAGAGTGAGAGACATGTATACCTATAGCTGATTCATGTTGAAGTTTGACAGAAAATAGCAAAACTCTGTAAAAAATTATCCTTCAATTAAAAAATATATACTTTTAAAAAATGATCAATAATGTATAAGCAAATAAAATCCAGCAATGTAAAAAAAGAATTATATACCATAACCATGTGAGATTTACCCAATGTATGCAAAGCTAATTTAAAAATTTGAAATCAAATAATGTAATTCATCACATCAGTGGGCTAAAAAAAAGATAACTCATATGATTGTATCAATAGATGCCGAGAAAGCATTTGAAAATATCCAACAATCATCTGTGATAAAACTGTCACTAACTAGAAAAAAGGCCAATCTTCCTGAACTTTATAAAAAATAGCTTCAGTAAAACTAAAGTTATAATCATATTCAATAGTGAGCAACTTTAAGTTTTTCCACTAAATGCAGGAATAAGGCAAGGATGTCACCACTACTCTTCAACATCATACACTAAGTACTAGCTAAAGCAATAAGATGGGGAGAAAGATGAACAGACTGAGAAGGAAGAATTAAAACTGTGCTTGTGCTCAGATGACAGAATTACCTATGTAGAAAATCTTGAAGAATAAACAAAATAATTCCTGGAACTAATAAGTGCTTATAGTAAGGTCACAGGACACAATGTTAATATACAAAAGTCTGTCACTTTTCTATATATTAGCAATGAAAAAAAGGAATTAGAATTATCTTTTGATAAAAAATAAATCAATAAAATTTTACCACAAAAAATGCCACCCACATTAGCAACCTCCAAATCACATACTTAGTTGGAAATCAAACAAAATATGTAAGAATATCTA
>SJYT01079960.1:149847-238873 GCA_006410635.1 Cephalophus harveyi | reverse complement strand
GGAAGATTCAATATTGTCAAAATAACAGTTCTTCAAAATATGATCTATAGATTAATATGATTCAAATCAAAAGCACCTGCAAGTTATTTTGTGAATATTGACAAACTTACTGTAAATTGTATGTGGAGAGACAAAAAGCCCAGAATAGTCAAAATAATGCTGAAGAAAAACAACAAATCTAGAGGACTGACACTTCCCAACTTAAACACTTATTATAATTCAATAATATTTGGTGAAAGAATAGACAAATAGATCAATGGAACAGAATACAGAGCCTACAAATAGACACAGAGATACAGACAATTTATCTTTGACAAATGAGCAAAAGCAATACAGTTCAGTTCAGTCACTCAGGCAGGTCCGACTCTTTGCGACCCCATGAATCACAGCACGCCAGGTCTCCCTGTCCATCACCAACTCCCAGAGTTCACTTAGACTCATGTAAATAATAATAATCCTACCTCTTTGGTTTTGTTTATCTGTATTTTTTTCTTTTTGCTTTTTCTTTCACTTTTTGATAAGATAAAAATATATTTTTTTATTCTCTTTTATTGTATATTCTACTTTTAAGAGAATGTTTGAAGAGTATATATCTAAGGGATTTGATTTAGGCCATACATGAATGGTGCAGTAGTTTTCCCTACTTTCTTCAATTTGAGTCTGAATTTGGTAATAAGGAGTTCATGATCTGAGCCACAGTCAGCTCCTGGTCTTGTTTTTGTTGACTGTATAGAGCTTCTCCATCTTTGGCTGCAAAGAATATAATCAATCTGATTTTGGTGTTGACCATCTGGTGATGTCCATGTGTAGAGCCTCCTCTTGTGTTGTTGGAAGAGGGTGTTTGCTATGACCAGTGCATTTTCTTGGCAAAACTCTATTAGTCTTTGCCCTGCTTCATTCCATATTCCAAGGCCAAATTTGCTTGTTACTCCAGGTGTTTCTTGACTTCCTACTTTTGCATTCCAGTCCCCTATAATGAAAAAGACATCTTTTTTGGGTGTTGGTTCTAAAAGGTCTTGTAGGTCTTCATAGAACCATTCAACTTCAGCTTCTTCAGCATTACTGGTTGGGGCATAGACTTGGATTACTTTGATATTGAATGGATTGCCTTGGAAATGAACAGAGATCATTCTGTCATTTTTGAGATTGCATCCAAGTACTGCATTTCGGACTCTTTTGTTGACCATGATGGCTACTCCGTTTCTTCTGAGGGATTCCTGCCCACAGTAAGATATAATGGTCATCTGAGTTAAATTCACCCATTCCAGTCCATTTTAGTTCGCTGATTCCTAGAATGTCGACATTCACTCTTGCAATCTGCTGTTTGACCACTTCCAATTTGCCTTGATTCATGGACCTGACATTCCAGCTTCCTATGGAATATCACTCTTAACAGCATTGGACCTCGCTTCTATCACAAGTCACATCCACAAGTGGGTATTGTTTTTGCTTTGGCTCCATCCCTTCATTCCTTCTGAAGTTATTTTTCCACTGATCTCCAGTAGCATATTCGGCACTTACTGACCTGGGGAGTTCCTCTTTCAGTATCCTATCATTTGGCCTTTTCATACTGTTCATGGGGTTCTCGAGGCAAGAATACTGAAGTGGTTTGCCATTCCCTTCTCCTGTGGACCACATTCTGTCAGACCTCTCCACCATGACCCATCCCACATGGCATGGCTTAGTTTCATTGAGTTAGACAAGGCTGTAGTCCTAGTGTGATTAGATTGACTGGTTTTCTGTGATTATGGTTTCAGTGTGTCTGCCCTCTTGTAACACCTACCGTCTTACTTGGGTTTCTCTTAGCTTGGACGTGGGGTATCTCTTGATGGCTGCTCCAGCAAAGCACAGCTGCTGCTCCTTACCTTGGACGAGGGGTACATTATTAAAATATATTAATATATTATTAATACCTTATGTATATTTACTGACTAAATAATGTGTAATACACTGTTTTATATATACATATGTAAAGTACATTATACTAATAATACATGTGTAGAGAACTTATTCCATGTAGGTTGCTTTGCTAGACATTGTGTGTGTCAAACAATACTCAATAATACATTGTCTTACATTGCTTAATATACAGCAGTCTCCCATTCTGTATTTATATTATTGGCATTTATTGTGCCATCTTGAATTTATTATTTCTAGTAATTTTGTCTTGGGTTGGAGGACTAAGTTTCCTTCTATATTGTTCTGAGTTCAGTTCAGCTCAGTTTCTCAGTTGTGTCTGACTCTTTGTGACCCCATGGACTGTAGCACACCAGGCCTCCCTGTCTATCACCAACTCCCGGAGGTTACTCAAACTCATGTGCATTGAGTCGGTGATGCCATCCAACCATCTCATTCTCTGTCATCCCCTTCTCCTCCTGCCTTCAACCTTTCCCAGCCTCAGGTTCTTTTCCAGTGAGTCAGTTCTTGATATCAGGTGGCCATATTATTGGAACTTCAGCATCAGTCCTTCCAGTGAATATTCAGGACTGATCTCCTTTAGGATGGACTGGTTGGATCTCCTTGCAGTCCAAGGGACTCTCAAGAGTTTCCTCCAACACCACAGTTCAGAAGCATCATTTCTTCAGCACTCAGCTTTCTTCACAGTCCAACTCTCACATCCATACATGACCACTGGAAAAACCATAGCCTTGACTAGATGGACCTTTGTTGGCAAAGTAATATCTCTGCTTTTTAATATGCTGTCTAGGTTGGTCATAATTTGTTTTCCAAAGAGCAAGTGTCTTTTAATTTCATGGCTGCAGTCGCCATCTGCAGTGAGTTTGGAGCCCAAGCAAATAAAGTCTGACACTGTTTCCACTGTTTCCCCATCTATTTGCCATGAAGAGATGAGACCAGATGCCATGATCTTAGTTTTCTAAATGTTGAGCTTTAAGCCAACTTTTTCACTCTCTTCTTTCACTTTCATCAAAAGGCTCTTCAGTTCTTCTTCACTCTCTGCCATAGGGGTGGTGTCATCTGCATATCTGAGGTAATTGATATTTCTCCTGGCAATTTTGATTCCAGCTTGTGCTTCCTCCAGCCCAGCATTTCTCATGATATACTCTGCATAGAAGTTAAATAAGCAGGGTGACAATATACAACCTTGACGTACTCCTTTCCCTATTTGAAGCCAGTCTTTCATTCCATGTCCAGTTCTAATTGCTGCTTTCTGACCTGCATACAGATTTCTCAAGAGGCAGTCAGGTGGTCTGGTATGCGCATCTCTTTCAGAATTTTCCACAGTTTGTTGTGATCCACACAGTCAAAGGCTTTGGCATAGTCAATAAAGCAGAAATAGATGTTTTTCTGCAACACTCTTACTTTTCCGATAATCCAGTGGATGTTGGAAATTTGATCTCTGGTTCCTCTGCCTTTTCTAAATCCAGCTTGAACATCTGGAAGTTCACGGTTCTTGTACTGTTGAAGCCTGGCTTAGAGAATTTGCTAGCATGTGAGATGAGTGCAATTCTGCAGTAATTTGAGCATTCTTTGGCATTACCTTTCTTTGGGATTGGAATGAAAACTGACCTTTTCAAGTCCTGTGGCCACTGCTCTGTTTCCCAAATTTATTGGCATATTGAGTGCAGCACTTTCACACCATCATCTTTGAGGATTTGAAACAGCTCAACTGGAATTCCATCACCTCCACTAGCTTTGTTCATTGTGTGCTTCCTCTGGTCCACTTGACTTTGCATTCCAGGATGCCTGGTTCCAGGTGAGTAATTATATCATCGTTATTATCTGGGTTGTGAGGATCTTTTTTGTATAGTTCTTCTGTGTATTCTTGCCACTTCATCTTAATATCTTCTGCTTCTGTTAGGTCCATACCATTTCTGTCCTTTACTGTGCCCATCTTTGCAAGAAATGTTCCTTTCGCATTTCTGATTTTCTTGAAGAGATCTCTAGTCTTTCCCATTCTGTTGTTTTTCTCTATTTCTTGGCATTATTTCTATTATATTATTATTGTAAGTGTTTAAATAACTTGACTTTTTCTTCTTATTCAGAATATAAGATATATTCTAGTTTATCTATTTCATGATCAGTAAACTTATTTCTTCATTTTTTATTAAATAATATTATGTTGAACAATAGGATATCACTTAATATAACCTCCCAAGTTTCTCAGAGTTTTGCTGAATCATTTATGTTTTCTTTTAGCTTGCAGCCTGTAAACTATTATAGCTGAGTATTTAATTCACAATGCAGTGAGCATAGTCGTAATTCCTAGTTTGTGGATTTCAATGTAGGAAGGAACAACAAGCCTTACAGAAATGATATTAAGTGACATCCCTAGCTTACCCCTTATCTGTGTAGCTCTCTCTCTGTTATAAACTATTTCATTGGTCAAGTATCCTTTTCTATTAAAAGAAGCACATATTAGTTCCTTTGTTACAATGTATGATTTTCAATATGGTTCTTACAGATAAATACGTTGTATTTTCATACATGTTTCAGCATCAATGTCTATTCCAGTAAGACTCAAACAAAAATACTGTATCAAAGACCTTATTTTCTGATCTTATCTTTTAGATGTTAAAATCTGTCACTTTTAAGTGAGTATAAAGATAAAAGGCTATATAAAATTAGGTTGATCCTCTACAGGCTAAATTCATGTGAATGACATGTACTTGCAGAAGAAGTTGAATCAGACCAGGCTTCCAATAGAATCGTCAGTAAAAATATACACTGACATAGACCAATACTCTGAGAGAAGGCAATGGCACCCACTCCAGTACTCTTGCCTGGAAAATCCCATGGACGGAGGAGCCTGGTGGGCTGCAGTCCATGGGGTCACGAAGAGTAGGACAGGACTGAGTGACTTCACTTTCACTTTTCACTTTCATGCATTGGAGAAGGAAATGGCAACCCACTCCAGTGTTCTTGCTTGGAGAGTCCCAGGGATGGGGGAGCCTGGTGGGCTGCCGTCTATGGGGTCGCACAGAGTCGTTCACGACTGAAGCAACTTAGCAGCAGCAGCAGCAGCAACAGACCAGTACTAGACTTCAGGAAACTTGAATTTACCTCTGTTATACAAGTGGATTATTTTAGAGCAATGAATCAACTCAAAATTGTATAAGGAAAAGCAGTTTTAAAAGACAACTTTGAAAATGGAGACATTCACTCAGAACACTTTCTGAAAATGGCTTACTTGTTTTAAATTTAGTTTTATGCCAAAAACACTTCCATATGGTTTCCATTTTGACTAATGAGCAACACAGCTGTAATACTTCTTTGTAAAACATGTATCCTTCTTTAATGCCTTTGAGCAGCTAGGTACTGCTTAATGGGTATTTTAAACGTCATGATATTTCCATGATGGAATATTTCTTCCCTTCCTGGCAACTCTGATATCCACCCTTCCGCATTGCAAGGTTTCTTGATATCTTAATCTAGTTGGCCTTGAGCTGTGGTATTGTTTTCTGGCAGCTTCCATCATTCATATTTTATTATGGAATGTGACAATATAAATAGCTTATATCTGGGAGGTCATTCATACGTGTATGGCTCAACAGGACCCTGTGGGATTGCCAGGATGCCCTCAGCCAGCCTGTTTTCCAGTTCTTGATTCTTCTCATTGAGACTAAAAGCTTTTGCAGGGTATCCACAGTGCTTTTGGGGGAATAGAGAATCCTTCATAGCACTCACTGATATTGACGTATCCTGGAGCTTCTCCTTGATAGGTGTTTTTTTTTCTTTTCTCCGCCTAGATCATTCTGCTTCTGCACTTTAAAGGTAAGAGCCAGTTGGACACAATTCCTCACTCTTGTCCCTTTCTCTGAAATTAACCTGGATGTCTTTTCTCTTCAGAAGGGGTGTATATTTCAAATAGAACAATCATCAGAATGTATGATTATTTTTTATATTGTTCTCTGTCTTTTTATATTGTATATTTCATGCGAGAAAAGGTTGATTTATTCATCCCTTTGTATACCTAAGAAAAAGTATGAAAACTCTGTGTTCCTTATGTTGGGGCCTGGGTGCAAGGGGACGGAGAATGAAGTCACGAAAAAGAGCCACGTTGTGATGAAAAAAGACTTTGAAGTTGTGTTTAAGGGTTCATTATTTAGAGCAAAGAAGCAAAACAGCAAGCAGAAGGAGGAAATGACTTTTTTTTAATATGAATCTGGATACCACTGGGAATCACATTAACCATTCAGCTTATTTTGAAATAGAAGGAAATCATGGAAATAAGGAAGGCTTGAAACTCAAATAATGCGGTTAAAAGTAGAATAACTTGTCTTTCCCACAGTTTATTAATTAAACAACTGGTACACATCAAGAACCATTCTGTGCTCAGTATTTACAAAATTGAGAAAGCAGTGCTTGTTAAATTTTACCTGCCCAAGTTGTTGTTAGTATGAAAATATAAGAATAAGTTCTAACTAAAAAGTAAATAGATCATAATAACGAAGTGTGGCATGGGAACATTCACACTAAACATCTACAAATTCATCCTGGCCACCTGAGGAATATTGTCTTTGTTCCATAATTCAGTAACTTAATGTTTTCTCTTGATTATTTTTTTTCAAAATCTCTCTGTGTGTATATATATATATATATATATATGTATGTATGTATGTATGTATGTATCTATTATTGTTTGATTATGATGCTTTCTGAAAGAAAGTGGTTATTTTAAACACGTTAATGAAGGAAATATATTTATTTTCATCATTTTAAAAAATTCCTATACTGACAGTATTCAGAACAAAGGTTTTCTCTGCTATTTTAAGAGCTACACAAAATATTCATGAATTTATTTCATGGATTGTATTCATTACTTGCTTTTGGTTCTTTTATTTCCTTTCTACTCTGAAGACCCAATCTTGTAATGAGTGGTAGAAAATACATAAATAACATTAGAAATTCCCTTTTTTCTCTGACCTTTAAAGAAAAAAGAACACTGATCACTATGCAAAATATGTCTCGAATTAATCTGCATAAAGCTATTCTAATTTAAGTTCAAGTGATCTAGTAGTGACTACATTCAGAGACTTCTTATATACATTAAAAAAATTAGTTGTGAATTTTAAATAAAAGGCAAATATATAATAAATTTTTAAGCAGTGTGACTATACATTGTCTAAGTTTGCTGAGAAATGTAACTGAATCAAGTGTCCCATAAATCTTTTAAAATGTACAGTTTCTTGAAAGTGGTGAAGTGTTAGCTGCTCAGTTGTGTCTGACTTTTTGCCATCCCATGGACTGTAGCCAACCAGACTCCTCTGTCCATGGAATTCTCAAGCTAAAAATGCTGGAGTGGGTCTCCATTCCCTTCTCCAGGGGATTTTCCCAAACCAGGGATCAAACTGGGTCTCCTACACTGCAGGCATATTCTTTACCATCTGAGCAGTCATTTCCTCCAATTGGTATTGTTCTGGGACTCTCACTTCATGGGCCTAGGTGAAGGTAAAATCCTAAGGCATTTTCTCCATTCTTACAGTTTTTATCATATCCTAAGAATTTTAGCCTTCTAATATGCTATTATTATCCTCATCCATAAATTAAAATTCTGCCTGTTTGGTAGAATTTTTGTATATGCCATGAGGATTCCTCATCCCTCAAAAGATTTTACTTCTGTGCAATTTGAACAGATTTTTGTCTCAAGGAAAAATAACTACCTAAATTTAAGATATTCAGGAGAGGGCAGCTTAGATAAGCAGTAAGCTATACATAACCGATAAGTAATTTTTACTTAATGGCAAATAAATTGTTCGAATTAAAAGAACCAGTGAAATTGCTCAGTGGCGTCCAACTCTGAGACCCCATGCCTACCAGGCTCCTCCATCCATGGAATCCTCTAGGCAAGAAACTGGAGTGGGTTGCCATTTCCTTCTCCCAGGGATCTTCCCGACACAGAGTCAAACCCAGGTCTCCCACATCACAGGCAGACGCTTTGCTGTCTGAGCCACCGGGGAAGCCCTAGGATTGAAGGAAAGTAATCATAACGGCCCCGTGAATACACCCTGGGAGCAGCAGTACTGATATTTTCGTGCGACTGTTGCTCTTGCCCTGTCTGTGTGTCTTTATCCAACTGGATAAAGAAGTTAGAAGTCAGTTAGAGTTATGAAGTTAGAGTCATGAAGTTAGATCTCAGTTAAGTGAAGTCGCTTAGTCGTGTCCGACTCTTTGCGACCCCATGGACTGTAGCCCACCAGGCTCCTCCATCCTTGGGATTCTCCAGGCAAGAATACTGGAGTGGGTTGCCATTTCCTTCTCCAAGATCTCAGTTAAGGTTCGTACAAAGAACTGTTGGTGACAAGTCATGAAATGTGTTAGATGTGTATAAGAGACAGCTGTAGCCCACCAGGCTCCTCCATCCTTGGGATTCTCCAGGCAAGAATACTGGAGTGGGTTGCCATTTCCTTCTCCAAGATCTCAGTTAAGGTTCGTACAAAGAACTGTTGGTGACAAGTCACTGCTCTGTATTGGATAAATACCTGCTGCTTTTATGTGAGTTTTCAGCTCAGGACCTTGTTACCACAGCAATGGTATTATTTAGCTATATTCCCTGATTAAATGTTCCTGGAGACAATATCAGTCAAATACTAGTGTATTCAGTTCAGTTCAGTCGCTCAGTCGTGTCCAACTCTTTGCGACCCCATGAATCACAGCACGCCAGGCCTCCCTGTTCATCACCATCTCTCGGAGATCACTCAGACTCACGTCCATCGAGTCAGTGATGCCATCCAGCCATCTCATCCTCGGTCGTCCCCTTCTCCTCCTGCCCCCAATCACTCCCAGCATCAGAGTCTTTTCCAATGACTCAACTCTTCGCATGAGATGGCCAAAGTACTGGAGTTTCAGCTTTAGCATCATTCCTTCCAAAGAAATCCCAGGGTTGATCTCCTTCAGAATGGACTGGTTGGATCTCCTTGCAGTCCAAGGGACTCTCAAGAGTCTTCTCCAACACCACAGTTCAAAAGCATCAATTCTTCGGCGCTCAGCCTTCTTCACAGTCCAACTCTCACATCCATACATGACCACAGGAAAAACCATAAGAACTCACAATCATTCAGTTCCACCGTGCTTTAACTTTTATCCTGAAACCATCATCCAATGGCCATGTTGGTGGTCAAATGAAATGTGTTACAGAGATTAGGCTGGCAGTCGCTCTCTTATCATTAATTCCTTACTAAACACGTAACAGGTTTTATTTTAGGCAGTATACATTTCCACTGTCAACACCAAATTGTTTCACCATAATGGAAGTATGGGTCATATTGCTTGTCCTATTCTTTAATTACTCATTTAAAGCAGGCTTTTTGAAGAAATACCACCCTTTGATGTCCTTCTAGAGACAGTAATGTCAGTGGGAGAATCCATTTCTCCTTCTTTAAAAGTTAAGTAAAATGCTAACGCTGAAGCTCCAGTACTTTGGCCACCTCATGCGAAGAGTTGACTCATTGGAAAAGACTCTGATGCTGGGAGGGATTGGGGGCAGGTGGAAAAGGGGACGACCGAGGATGAGATGGCTGGATGGCATCACCGACTCGATGGACGTGAGTCTGAGTGAACTCTGGGAGTTGGTGATGGACAGGGAGGCCTGGCGTGCTGTGATTCATGGGGTCGCAAAGAGTCGGACATGACTGAGCGACTGAACTGAACTGACTGAATAAGGGAACAGTGCATTAAAATAACTAGGAATTCTTGGATACTTAGCTTATATAGGTTCCATTGAATGACTTATATGTACTGACTTTCCTTGGCCTTTTTCATAAAATCAGAGATATTGGCCAAAATTAATAAAGCTGTAGCACCAAGCAACTGAGTTCAGATTTAGAGCTTCCTTATTTCAGGTACCCCATGATATCTTTTCAGTTCACACTTGGATGAAATTAAATAGCTAAGACAATCATGTGACATCTGCATATTCTTCCATAATTTAAAATGCAAGGGATTCTATATTAATATTTTTTGATGATTTAGTCTAATAGAGTCTAACTTTATTTTTTCCTTTGCTTCAGTGAATCTTACTTAAAGCAAAATTATTACAGCTAAAGTCATGATTTTGCATTTTATTGCATTAAATCATCTTGCTCAACAGAATTTTGTAAACTTTGTAACAGAAATTACTTTATAGCTATATATAAAATTTTCACAATATGACAACCTGATCTTATATTAAAGTGTCTATTTTTCAGTAGAGTTTGGGAAAATTGTACAGTCATTATAAATACTTGGCAGTATCTATTTTAAAATAATAAAAAATTAAAGAAACAGTTGGAGTGGAAAATTGGCAGTTTCCCAAAACTCTCATCTTTGTTTTTGCTTCATGGTAATCACCATAAAAAAAAAAATTGACGCTTTGTAGAATTCATAAAGTTGTAGTCATATAACCCATCAGCAGGTCTCTGTTAATAAAAGTCACTAATAGGCAAAGTCAGCACATTTTGTCGTTTATTCAGCTGGAGAATATTTTCTTTCTTTTTTCCCTAGAACAGATGCCTACAACAGTATTAACTGTCAGTGTCAAAATTAGTAAGCTGATTATTTTATGGAAAATAATTAACACAAAATATGTTTCAGACAAATATTTTAGTAGTGTAAAAAGCATGGCATTCCTATCAGACTAGACAAGAAATGAAATACAGAATTTTTCATTAAAAAGTTTACATTAAAGTGGCAAAATACTTTAAATCACATAATTCCACATTTGGAAGGTACGAACAGATGCGTTTTGGCATGCTTACCCATTCACTGATTATCAGTTCAGTTCAGTTCAGTCGCTCAGTTGTGTCCAACTCTTTGTGATCCCGTGAATATCGCAGCATTCCAGGAGCTGGGTGGGGTCTGACACTGCAAAGAAAGCAACAGAAGTGTGGGTTTCCTCTAGTGATGGCTTCCCCTCCTGCATTATCCAGAGATTCATATAAGGAAGAGACATGGTAATTTGTGAACGCCAGCCCAAGAAATTTGGCAAATGCCTGGAGCCTCCAGTGGGATATATGAGCTGAATGGACTCACTGAGGAGAGATGCACGAAACAGTTTCCAAGCAGGATGAAAGGTTAACTAGAAGAGAATAGACAAGAAGTCACAGGAGTGCCTAATTCACAGGAGTGAATCGTCTAATAGCTGAATACTGCATAATAGTCCTCTTTTGAGAGAAATAAATAGAAAGACTTCAATACATTATGGCTTGATTTTTAATGAAAGACTATTCATTAGAATCCCAGTTTGCAAAAAGCTGCAAGATCCAAACAGTGATTCCACACGCTAAATATTTTTCTAGAAAGGGATGAAAGGTGATAAAAGGAAACAGGTATACAACCTGGTAGCTCAGACAGTAAAGAATCTGCCTGCAATGAAGGATATGAACAGAAAACACATCTGTTCATATCTTCCAAATGTAGAATTATGTGATTTAAAGTATTTTGCCACTTTAATGTAAACTTTGTAATGAAAAATTTTGTGTTTCATTTTTTGTCCAGTCTGATAGGAATGCCATGCTTTCTGCATTACTAAATGCAAAATCAAACCCAGACCTAGGGTTTGATTCCTGAGTCAGGAAGATCCCCTAGAGAAGTGAACGGCTACCCACTCCAGTATTCTTGCCTGGAGAATCCCATGGACAGAGGAGCCTGGTGGGCTACAGTCCTTGGGGTCGCAAAGATTCGGATACCACTGAGCAACTAAGCATGCATACAGCTACTAAAAAGAATAACCTGTTTAGAAATAATTCAAGGTGACAGAACAAAATTATATTCGAATAGATTTATGTGTCTCTCTTCTTTCTCCACCATGATATATGGTGGGCTTGACGTTTCCCTTGCTCTGGTTTTCTCATTTCACTTGGTGTGCATAGGACCTAAGTCCGTGGACTTTTCACAGCATGCAAGGCACTAAATATGACCAGGAGGCATACTGGGACTGCAAGCATATTACATGGAGGTCAGAGATTTACTGGAGAACAGAAGAGGAAGAAACAATTACAAAAAAAAAAATGTGACACACTGCTATTTTCATTCACTTTATTCTTCTAGATCTAAATAATAGGAAATCTTTGTAGATTGGTTTTCTTGTATTGTGAAGAAAGCTGGTGACAGGGAAATCACAAACACAAACATAGCCTGTCTGGGAAGGAGACTGAAAGCAGACTGAACTGTTCAAAAGTGATGCTGTCCCGGCGAGCCAGGAGATGATGGAGCCGTGCGGTTTCCTCTCCAGCAGTTAGTGTGCTGGGAAATGACTCTGCATTGCCTAAGCCTGTGACTCACCATGCAGTGAACTGTTTGGGGAATTTGGCATCCTCACTCAGGGTTCCAGACCTTTTAAGACTTAGGTTTGATTGGGGACTTTCTCAACAAGCTGATGGTTGATGACTTTAGGGAACATTTTCATACCTTGTTCTTTGTTAGAGTAATATATTGAAAACCAGTTTTGTAGTTTCTTTGAAAATCCCCCATATTTTACTCTAAGTTCAGTTCAGTCACTCAGTCGTGTCTGACTCTTTGTGACCCCATGAGCTGCAGCACGCCAGGCTTCCCTGTCCTTTGCTAACTCCCAGAGTTTACTCAAACTCATGTGCATTGAGTCGATGATGCCATCCAACCATCTCATCCTCTGTCGTTCCCTTCTCCTCCCGCCTTCAATCTTTCCCAGCATCAGGGACTTTTTAGATGAGTCAGCTCTTCACATCTGGTAGCCAAAGTATTGGAGTTTCAGCTTCAGCATCAGTCCTTCCAATGAATATTCAGGACTGATCTCCTTTAGGATGAACTGGTTGGATCTCCTTGCAATCCAAGGGACTCTTAAGAGTATAAAGGAATCTCTAAAATTGCCATGTATTTATATACATACATTAAAGAAACTGATTGTCTGATTTGGATTTTTTTTAAAATATCACTATAGTCTTCCTTAAAATAAGTAGAAAATATTTTAAAATATTAAAGAAGGTGTGAAGAAATGCATAACTGCTGAGAAAACTTTAACTCACTTGAAAAGCATTTCAGATTGTCATTTCATCCATCAGAAAATTTTGTTGTGTCTCATTGATAAAACCATACATAATAAAAAAAAGTTCAGGATCAGGAATAGTTTAAAAAGATTTGAGGTGTGGTAAAAATATTTGAAGGATATAATTTAAAATATAGAGATACTTTCAGTTCAGTTCAGTTCAGTCACTCACTCATGTCCGACTCTTTGCAACCCCATGAATCACAGCACACCAGGCCTCCCTGTCCATCACCAACTCCCAGAGTTTACTCAAACTCATGTCCATCGAGTTGGTGGTGCCATCCAGCCATCTCATCCTCTGTCATCTCCTTCTCCTCCTGCCCCCAATCCCTCCCAGAATCAGGGTCTTTTCCAATGAGTCAACTCTTCGCATCAGGTGGCCAAAGTATTGGAGTTTCAGCTTCAACATCAGCCCCTCCAATGAACACCCAGGACTGATCTCCTTTAGGATGGACTAGTTGGACCTCCTTGCAATCCAAGGGACTTACTCTTTGCAACCCCATGAATCACAGCACACCAGGCCTCCCTGTCCATCACCAACTCCCAGAGTTTACTCAAACTCATGTCCATCGAGTTGGTGGTGCCATCCAGCCATCTCATCCTCTGTCATCTCCTTCTCCTCCTGCCCCCAATCCCTCCCAGAATCAGGGTCTTTTCCAATGAGTCAACTCTTCGCATCAGGTGGCCAAAGTATTGGAGTTTCAGCTTCAACATCAGCCCCTCCAATGAACACCCAGGACTGATCTCCTTTAGGATGGACTAGTTGGACCTCCTTGCAATCCAAGGGACTCTCAAGAGTCTTCTCTAACATCACAGTTCAAAAGCATCAATTCTTCAGCACTCAGCTTTCTTCACAGTCCAACTCTCACATCCATACGTGACCACTGGAAAAACCATAGCCTTGACTAGACGGACCTTTGTTGGCAAAGTAATGTCTCTGCTTTTGAATATGCTATCTAGGTTGTCATAACTTTCCTTCCAAGGAGTAAGCGTCTTTTAATTTCATGGCTGCAATCACCATCTGCAGTGAAACTGGAGCTCAAAACAATAGTCTGACGTTGTTTCCACTGTTTCGCCATCTATTTGCCATGAAGTAATGGGACCAGATGCCATGATCTTAGTTTTCTGAATTTTGAGCTTTAAGCCAACTTTTTCACTCTCCTCTTTCACTTTCATCAACAGGCTTTTTAGTTCCTCTTCACTTTCTGCCATAATACATAGGTAATTAGTATATATCGAAGAGGCTGATCCTTAGACACAATTGAGCTGTAAACCCCTCATTTTACAGGGCAGACTATTGAGACCCAGTCTGATCCAAGACTGCTTGTAGATATTCAGTCAGTGGCAGACCCCGTATTGCTGATTTCAGCAGCTCACTTTCCAGGAATATCTCTATAGAAGAATGTAGCTTTATATTAGCATGACCGTATTTGTGCCCTTTATCGTTCCTTTTGAATGTATGATTTTTGACTATAACAAAACTATTAATTTATGTAGCTTTGTACTCTTTGCCAAAATGATATTCAAAAAGTGAATGCATTCCTATTTATATCTTATCACAGATCTTGAACTGTTTCTGACTTGTGTTTCCTGGCCAGAGATAAAAGAATGTTATTTTTCATAGACAAAAAGAGGAAACAACTGAAGAAACTTTGTTTAGCTAGGGATTTATACCGCAAACTTCAGACACAAGTTCCTAAGTAATCCTAAAATTGAATTCCATTTTTTTTTCCAACTCTTAAAGAAATAACACAGATCCTAGAGCTGGGTTCTGAAGCACTTCATTAAATTGAACTTCATGTATCTACTCAGGCTTTCAGCTGACTTCTGCAGAGCAAAATCAAGATCTCTTCTAGAAAACTGAATGATTTTGTGCATATTATTTGTAAACCTCAAACCATATGTATTTGAAATATTTTAAACAAAATTTGAAACCCGTTAAGGACCTTTAAAATTGTTTGTCCAGAGAATCAGTGAAATATGTATCATAACTAAATAACAAATCTTACATATTCTAAGTTGATGAAAGGCTATAGAAACAAAAAATAGTGTTTGTTTTTTAACTAGCTTTGTTCACATGGTTTACACAATTTTTCTGGGAAGCTTATTGTGCATGACATTGTTTCACAACTGACTGAAAATACCTAGTCACAACTGTGTTTTCTATTATATGCATTTATTATTCCATACAAAGCAATCATTCATGCAGATATACCTGAGACAACTGTCAGAGAATATATTCAAAGTAACTGCAATGTTGGTGACTTAGACCTGAGTCTCTGGACTCAAGACTGTATTTGTTTGAAATTCAGATTAAACTAACAGTATTCTTATAGATAAATAAGCAAATGGCTAGTTACACTGGGACTTCTACTTTAGTGTTTAATTTGGCAGGTTTTTTCTCTAGTGCTCCCAACATAATTTGTTGTTAATATTTCAACTGGAGTAAGAAAAATATAGTTTATATATTATTTCTGGTCAAAACAGATTGTTTATGTATTGTTATGGTGTATATTTGGCACTCATGGTGTCTATTTGGCACTCATCTTTTTGCTAGTAGTATAAATAATATAATGTTGGGCTTCCCTGGTGCTGCAGATGGTAAAGAATCCGCTTGCAATGTGGGAGACCTGGGTTTGACACCTGGGTTGGGAAGATCCCCTGGAGAAGGGAAGGGATAACTCCATATTCTGACCTGGAGAATTCCATGGGCAGAAGAGCCTGGTAGGCTACAGTCCATGGGGTCACAAAGAGATGGACACGACTGAGCGACTTTCATACTTCATACTTCACTAAATACCTGCTTGCTTTCATTTCTCTTGTNCTGGGTTGGGAAGATCCCCTGGAGAAGGGAAGGGATAACTCCATATTCTGACCTGGAGAATTCCATGGGCAGAAGAGCCTGGTAGGCTACAGTCCATGGGGTCACAAAGAGATGGACACGACTGAGCGACTTTCATACTTCATACTTCACTAAATACCTGCTTGCTTTCATTTCTCTTGTAGAAACACCCTATCGCTCTTTCTGTTCCTCTTCTTGATGATGGAGTAGGGATATCAAACTGATGACTAACAATTCGTTCCCAGCCTACTGATCTGTTTAACAACACAGATATTTTCAAATGAAACTTGTTGCCAATATTTAAGATCCTTGAACTATCAAATAAAAATTTTAATCTTTGTTGATTCTTTAGAACATCGGGCAGTGATTGGTCCTTCATTTCTTCAAAATGCCCGTGAGCCAGAGCTGAGCTGCTGCCTTCTGTGTCTAGCTGTTGTTGCCCTGTTCTTCATCATTCACACAGCCCTTTGTCGCTTCCATCCTGACAGTCAGCCTGATTCATTTATCATGGTTTTCCGCTTTATCCAGCTCTTAACCGTTAGTTTCACTTTTCTACTGCTGGGGAGGAGAATGAAGTATAAACATATATGGCAGTGATTCAGACAGTCTTAGAAATGGAGAAAACTTTTCATCTAACCAAAATTCTCATTAAAAGTAATGACATTTATGCATGTTTGGACAGGTTAGGTGACTTACTAAGATTTGCATATAAACAGGTGTTTAGTATCCAATATCCATCTATTGATACTAAATGTCATGCTCTTTTCACCAGCTTAAGAAACTGGTTGTGAAATAGTTGCAGAAAATGACTCAGCGTTTCACCAGTAGAATTTCTTTTCAGGCAGTGTGTGCAAATAAATGTTTAATATCAACTCTCTGAGAAAACACACCTGGATTATAGCATTTGCTGATAGTGTAAATACTCCCACCATGTTCAATTTCAAGCTACCAATGAGACATCAACCAACTGATAAAAGTCAAGAAAATTTAGCAATAGCTATTGTTAATCATTGAGCCACATCCAGCCCTCCAGAATACATGTTGATTCAAGGATCTTGCATATATTAGAGAAATTCAGGTGACTAACATACATGCTTATTAAACAAAATCCTTTCTATTACACTGGCAACCCTTATTAAAAATGTCTATCTCACTTATGAGAATATTTTCCTTTTATCTGGTTTCATGGCTTAGATCAGCTAATGGAAATTCACTGACAATACCGATACATATAAAAGCAAAATCAATCACTCTTATATAATTCATCTCTTTGGTTTATTATTCTGACCAAATATAAGCATGCATAATGGGTCATTTATATGATAATTTCTAAAGTGGAGTCTTTGAGTGTTATTGACTAAGGAAAAACTGCTTGAGTTCTTTATCTGCTATTGAGTTTGGCCTGGCTAAGCACTTTGAATGGCATTCAATTTTATTTTGTTTGTCGGAAATGGATATGTACTATAAGCTTTTTATTATCTAAATATTGTTCTTTTTTCTAAAATGTAAGAACTCCTATTCTTATTAATGATAGCTATGATATGGCAAAATTCTTATGTTCTAGTTTCTCTATTGTAAATACTTGAAAGTATTTTGACAGTAGTCAAAATTTTCCATTTTATCCTGCTTTTTGACATTTATTCTCACAGGTAAGAGAGTTGTTTACCTACATAATTTGAAATTTCTGATTTATTAACGACATGAAAACAAAGATAATATGTAAAAGTTAGAGCTGAACAGGCAAAATAGTGGCTTTCCAGGTGGCTCCAGTGGTAAAGAAACCCACCTGCCAGTGCAGGAGAGGCAAGAGATGTGCGATGAATTTCTGGGCTGGGAAGACCCCCTGGAGGAGGGCATGGCAACCCACTCCAGTATTCTTGCCTGGAGAATCCCATGGACAGAGAAGCCCAGCAGGCTACAGTCCATAGGGTCACATAGACTCAGACACGACTGAAGCAACTTAGCATGCAAGCAAGCATGCACAGGCAAAATAATATAGTGGGTGTTTTATCTAAAAACCTCTTAAATTCATTCGAATGTCATTCCATTGTAACCATTGCATCTCCAGCATTTTGCTCCGACTTTCTGGAGATGGCTTGCTCCATGCCGTAGAACCGGTAAATGTTATAGACATCAAATATATTCCATTTGTTCCATTAATTGTTTTTACCCTGGTGAAGAAGCAGTAAGAAGCAGCAGACATAGTGTTTGATTTAGGGAAAGCAAGAAACAGAGTATTTGGAGATGAGCAAGTAAATCCTAGTGAGAAGTTCCTGATGCTTACAGGACCTGTGGACACCATTTATTTTATTTTTTTCTGTGGAGAACACTGGCAAAATGGAAGAGTGTGTGTGTGTGTGTGTGTGTGTGTGTGTGTGCACGCATTGTGGTGTATGTTCTGCTGTGCTGGAAGAATCGCTTGGCACAGTTGGTGACCTCTACCACCTTCTGTTATTTATAGTTCTTCACTTATCACATAAAGTAAATAATTTGTTTTGCTTAACACACATGTACACACACACACATTGGAGAGGGTTAGTAGTTTGAGTTTGTGGTGAACAATATATGAAAGGAAAATACAGAAAAGAAAAGTAAAATTGCCTGTGCTTTAATATTTTAGAATTATCCTCAAGACAGAATTTGGATACATAAGACTAAGATACAAATTGGCTTATGACTGTGTTTTATGTGTTCTCCCCAAATTTGGAGAAAATATTGAAAATAAAGCTGCAGGACTCTACCTACCTATTTATCATCTCCTATTAAACTGTCTGTCTGTCTGTCTGTCTTATAACTGCTCTATCTCTTTTTTTTCTTTGTAAACCAATTCAGCCTTGACTCCCAAAGTACCTCTAACATGATGACTTGGATTTTACAAGTGAAAGCAGAGCTAATAATCAGAATGACCTCTTATTTCCCTCAGGTATTATGGGTGTGTTTATGTCTGTGTGTGTGTGTGTGTGTTAGCACTAATGACAAAATTCCCTAAACTTCCATTAGAGCTCCTGTGAGTAAAGTCAATAGTGATAATAACTGACATGGGAGTGTTTCTGCCTGGAAATTGGAGAGTCAGTCTCCAAAGTACTCCATTTCAATGTCAGCACAGAACAGTGGCAGTTTTCTCTGATGGATTTTATTCTTTTCCAAATATCAATGTTATTGCTGCCAAATTTAAGTAAAAATAAAATCCAGAGATGACAAAATACTTCCTAGAAATTTTTTCTAATTATGCATGATTCAAGTTTATTGTTTATTTTTATTCCTAAAATTATTTGTCCCCCTCAGAGATATAGAATGATAACCTTGACAAGTATAAAGTAAACTTGGAATTTAACATTTGCCATAGAAAAATGAAAGTTTTTTAATTCTAGGTTACACTTAATAAGAGTGCCATATATTTAACCAAGAAAAGCACATTGACCTATTTTTCTATGTTAGATTTTAGAAGTATTCCTACTTCTCTGCATTTTATAAGTTAATGTAACATACCTACTGACTAATCTCAGAATAATATTCACAAAAGTTCTAACATGGAGTGAATATAGGATTCTCAGACACTTTTTACTTTTTAGTAATTTTTAAATTTCCAGTTGAATTGATGTAATGCCAGTTAAAAATGGCTTGGCCAAGTTAATAGCTTTACTAAGATTCAGCTCAACCTAGTTTCTAGGGCACAAACTCTGAAGGGAGATTGTTATTTCTCAGTACCCAGTACCTGCTCACTCTTTGGGCCTATTCTTCATGCTCGTCTATGCTTCAGGTTTCAAAGCTGTAAAATGGGGCTATTAAGAACATCTACTTCATAACATTGCTGAGGGGACCATTTGAGTTATATATAAAGCATAGAGATTAGTGCCTGACACATTATAAATACTAAACAAGCCTTGGCTCTAACTAACAGATCCCTGAAAAACAGGTTCAATAAATTACTGTTTGGGTAATTTTAAGAAAAGTTTTTTTTCTTTTTTTATTATAGTTGATTTACAATGTGCTGTTAATTTCTGCTGTTCAGGAAAGTGATTCCATTTTATATATATATATATATATATATTTTATATGTGTGTGTGCATGTACACATTGTTTTTTCTATTCTTTTCCATTGTGGTTTATCAGAGGCCGCTGAATGGGTCCTCTGTGCCATCCAGGGAGACCTCGTTGTTTATTCACTCTATCAGTAATAGTTACATCTGCTAAGCCCAGTCCCCCTCTCCGTTCCTCCCCCACCGTCTTCCCCTTGGCAACCACAAGCCTGTTCTGTATTTCCATGAGTCTATTTCTGTTTTGTAAGTGGCTTCATTTATGTCATAGTTTAGATTCTACATATAAGCAATATCAAACGGTATTTGTCTTCCGCGTTCTGACTCACTTCGCTTAGCATGGCAGTGGCTAGTTGCACCCATGTTGCTACAGATGGCACTATCTTGTGCTTTTCGTGGCCGAGTAGTATTCCATTGTATGTGTGCACTGCGTCTTTATTCCTGCATCTGTCGATGGACATCTAGGCTGTCTCCACGTCTTAGCTACTACAGATAGTGCTGCTTTGAACATAAGGGTGCATGCATCTTTTTGGATTAGTTTTGTCGGGATACATGCCCAAGAAAGGGATTGCAGGATCATATGGTAATTCTGTTAGTTTTTGGAGGAACCATAATGGCTGTACCAATTTGCATTCCCACCAACAGTGTGGGAGGGTGCCTTTTTCTGTATATCTTTCCAGCGTTTCTCATCTGTAAAGTTTTTAATGATAGTCATCTGACTGGCATGAGGTGGTACCTCATTGTACTTTTGATTTGCATTTCTCTAATAATTAGTGATGTTGAGCATCTTTTATGTGTCTGTTGTCTGTGTGTGTTTTTTCTTTGGAGAAATGTCTATTTAGATCGTTCTGCCTACTTTTCAGTTGGATTGTTTTTTGTTCTTGAGTTGTATGAGCTGTTTGTATACAGATTTTGGAAAGTAAGCCCTTGTTGGTTGCATCTTTTGAGAATATTTTCTCCACTTCTGTAAGTTCTCATTTCATTTTGTCTATGGCTTCCTTTCCTGTAAAGAAAAGCTTATTTCTCTCTTCAGATATCCCTCTCTTTGCTGCCAACCTCTTCTTTCTGCTGATTTATTTAAATTAATAGCAGGTACTTCTAATAAAATATATTGAAATAATGAAAATCTTTAGCTAAAATAATAGGAGACCCTGTAATTATTAATACATCTTATGCCTCACCCTGATATCAGAATGTACTCTACTCCAGATGTCTGTGTTTATATTCCTCTTCACTTCTATAACTCCCTCGATTTGGTTTGAAGTTAACCGATGTTTATCTTTCCATTCTGGTGAATATTAATAATGGATGAATATGTCTACTGCATATTAAGAGGGGAAATATGTCTATTCTAAACTTGGCAGGTGAAACAGATCTGCATTTGTTGTTGGGAAATCTCTCTCATCTTTTCTGTGTTATTTCTGAAATACTACTTGGCAACCACAGCATCCATAATGTCTTTTTCCATTTTAAACTTCATCTTAGACCTTTCATGTGAGTGACAAATACAACTTCTGATGCAACATTTAGTAAGAATAAGAACGAAGCATACTTCAGCTACTAGTAATTTCGATACTGCATGAAACACATTGTCCAGAGTTTACCTCCTGAAACATCGTACATGTTCCGATTTCAGCTGGCCACATAGGTTGTGACTGAAAAACATTTCTTTTTTTTCAAAATTAATGATTTTCCCATGTATTTTTCTATTTCTTCACCCACATAATCAGATTATGTTTGGGGAATATGGTAATATCATTCAAAATAAATAGAGGATCAGGCTTGGCTGTCAGAATATCTAACATTTCCATAAACAATTGACAAACTCCCCACACAGTAAGCTCTGGAGTGTTTTCTGATACCAATGACCAGTTCTCTAATTCCTTGGACAACAAGTAAATGTCCAACAATTGAATCCACTTTTGATAAAATTTATGCAGAGTTACCATAGGATGCAAAATTGCTATAGCTATACATGAAAGAATATAAATTGAAAGACTTCTTCCCATTTTTCTTTGTTTTATGCCTTTAAAAAACTAATTTAAGAAGGATAGGTCAATTTCATCAAGAGTCATCACTTGAGAATGAGAAAAAAAATTTAAGCATTCAGAAATTCAAAGCCATCAAATTAAAGTAAGTCACAATAATTCCTTCCAGCAAATATGTTTTGATGCCCCCGTTCAGTTCAGTTCAGTCACTGAGTTGTGTCCAATTCTTTACGACCCCATGGACTGCAGCACACCAGGCCTCCCTGTCCATCAACAACTACCAGAGCTTGCTCGAACTCATGTCCACCAAGTCGGTGATGCCATCCAACAATCTCATCCTCTGTTGTCCCCTTCTCCCGCCTTCAACCTTTCCCAGCATCAAGGTCTTTTCCAGTGAGTCAGTTCTTCGCATCAGGTGGCCAAAGTATTGGAGCTTCAGCTTCAACATCAGTCCTTCCAATGAATGTTCAGGATTGAATTTCCTCTAGGATGTTCTGGCTGGATCTCCTTGCAGTCCAAGGGACTCTCAAGATATCTTCTCCAACACCACAGTCCAAAAGCATCAGTTCTTTGGTGCTCAGCTTTCTTTATGGTCCACCTCTCACACCCATACATGACTACTGGAAAAACCATAGCTTTGACTAGATAGACCTTTGTTGGTAAAGTAATGTCTTTGCTTTTTAATATGCTGTTGAGGTTGTTCATAGCTTTTCTTCCAAGGAGCAAGCGTTATTTAATTTCATGGCTGCAGTCACCATCTGCAGTGATTTTGGAGCCCCCCAAAATAAAGTCTGTCACTGTCTCCACTGTTTCTCCATCTATTTGTCATGAAGTGATGGGGCCGGGTGTCATGATCTTAGTTTTTTGAATGTTGAGTTTTAAGCCTGCTTTTTCACTCTCCTTTTTCACTTTCAAGAGGCTCTTTAGTTCCTCTTTGCTTTCTGCCATAAGGGTGGTGTCATCTGCATATCTGAGGTTATTGATATTTCTCCTGGCAATCTTGATTCCAGCTTGTGCTTCATCCAGCCCAGCATTTCTCATGATGTATTCTGCATATAAGTTAAATAAGCAGGGTGACAGTATACAGCCTTGATGTATTCCTTTCCCAATTTTGAACCAGGATCCATGTCCAGTTCTAACAGTTGCTTCCTGACCTGCATCCAGATTTCTCAGGAGGCAGGTAAGGTAATGTGGTATTCCCTTCACTTTAAGAATTTTCTACAGTTTGTTGTGAAATGTCCCCATTAGATACCAAATTACAGGCATTGTCAAGTTTAAGCACATTTCTCTTTTGTGTGAGATAGACAACCATGAGGTTGCTTTGTTTAATATCCAAGTGAAGTTTTAAGAAATGCTGCATCCTAAGCTATTCCATTCTCTCTGCATGTGTTGCTAGCTTCCTTCAGTTGTGTCCAACTATTTGCAACCCTTGGACTATAGCCCAGCAGGCTCCTCTATCCATTGGGTTCTTCAGGCAAGAATACTGGAGTAGGTTGCCATGCCCTCCTCCAGGGGATCTTCCTGACCCAGGGATCGAACCCAGGTCTCCTGCAGCTGCTGCTTTGCAGGCAGGTTCTTTACAAACTGAGTCAGCAGGGAAGTCCCACTACTCTTTCTACGCCCCACAAATTAACAGTTGCTCCTGTTGTCACTGTAGGGTTTCATGCTTCATTTCTATTTATCATTTCCTTTTTTGACTCTTGTAATTCTGTTAAAAGTAGACATCAATCTGCTCATTTCGTACATGTCTATATGTTTAGATTGCATCTTATACTAATATCCCTTATTAGTAGTACTCACTAAGATGATTTCCTAAACTTTAACTTTCTTTTCTACTTTCACCTATTTGTTCACTTTTTTTATTGAACATAAACTATATGCCAGGTAGTTTGCTCGGTCTAGGGTTCAAACTTGGACTAAAAAAATACAGTTTCTCCTCTTCATGATTATATTAGTACCGGGTAATTATAGGGCAGTGTAACAAGAGCTATGACAAGGGGAGGTAAGGACGCTGTGGAAGCATCACTTCTAAAAGAAATGAGAACGGGAGCTTGACGACAAGAGAAAGACCTGCTGGAGAATTCAGTGCTTCATTTATTTATTAGTGAACTAATGATTTATTTCTTTTTGCCGTGCCGGGTTTTCACTGCTGTGTGGGCTTTTCTCTAGCTGTGAGAAGCAGAGGCTGCTCTCTAGTTGCAGAGCACAGGATCTCATTGCAGTGGCTTCTCTTGCACGCTGCGAGGGCCCTGGGGCACAGGGGATTCCGCAGTCGTGGCTCATGGGCTCAGCAGTTGCCTCTTCCGCACTCTAGAACACAGGCTCTAAGTTGTGGCACAAGAGATCTTCGTTGCTTCTCAGCATGTGGATTCTTCCCAAATCAGGGATACAGCTTGTGTCTCCTGCATTTGCAGGCTGATTCTTGACCACTGAGGCTCCAGGGAAGCCCCGAAATTGGTGGGTTAATGCAAGGAATAGGGAGGAAAGTGTTCCAGGCAGAGAAAATGACATACGTAAAGACAGATGCCTTGTTGCAATTATTTCACTGTATTACAACACTCATGTAACACTATGTACCAGTCACTATTACAAGTGATTTTTACACTATGGAAACAATCCACTAAGCTAATTCTGTTGTTTCTTTCATTTTCCAAATAAGGAAACAGAGAAAGTAAGAAGTTAGCTCAAGTTTACGCAACTACTCAAAGGCAGAGCCAGAACGCAAGTTGTGCCGCTGTTCTCATAATCTGTACTCCTCAGTGCCTGTTACACTGGAAAGGCATTAAAATTCAGTTTTAATTTAGGATGCTAGGTATTCACTTTGGAGTCTAATAAAACCAGTACGATTATTTTAGAGACCAATTCACCAGGGCTAAAATAATATGAATCACCAAAAGTCTGTGTGTCATTTATCATGAATCAGAAGTCATAAGAGAGCAAGCACTCACTTCCCTTCCACAAAGACCTGCTGTCTTCCTCCACATGCAGTGTTCTCTGCTAGGACCTAGGGACAGCAGTTCATTTAATCTCTGCTCTCCAGGGATTCTCAGTTCTGCCCAGGAAAGTGAGATGTTAACCAAAACAGTGTGTCAAACTTACAACAAATGCAACCAAATAGATGCCTGTGTGATATGAGGGCAGAGAATTTGTCGTGTTCACCTCTGAATTCACCACACAGTGCCTAGGATCTGATTAAACACAGAATGGTTGAATGATTATAACAATGTGTTATGAAGGGAAGAATTACTTTCATCGGTGTAAATCACAAACTACTTAATTAAAAGGGAACATTTTGAGCTCTGAAGTATGGATTAGATTTCCCTAATCTAAGACGGTTAGATCAACCTCTAAAAAATGTAGGAAAAATAAAAATAAAAAACTTGCTTGACACAGGAGATGAACAAAATCATTAGGGTAAAAAATAAATAAGACAGTGGGAGAATAATTAAGAGAGTGAGGCAATGCACAAAGAGTTTGACTAGAGTGAGTTTCTAGAAAGCTTCAAATCCTGTAGCAAAGAACTTTATTCTTTTGAAAGTTAGAGAATGAGCAGTGGTTTGTGAGCAAGAACTGATCAGATCAGAGCAGTATTTTCGTAAAATTAGTCTTGTTTTGGGTAACCAGAACCTATAAGAATATTTTAAAGCTAATTTGTTAAATTGTGTGCAAATTTCTGATAGTCTAAAGAAGGCCAATAAATATGAGAAGGAAACAGATGTGAAACTTAGCTAAGGGTGTATTGAATTTTTAGAACACTGCACTATGTTTCAGGGCATTAACCTGTATTATCTGAAAGAGAGCGAGTCACACTGAAAATAAGAACAATTTCCTTCACTTCATTGATGAGAAGAGCAAATCTTTCCTCTTGTTATAGTTACTGTGGTCCAAAGCAGGTTTGAAAATGAAACATCTGTGATACGGAAATATCTCCAATATTTTTTAAGAATTGGGAAGGCTTCCCTCAGGCATATGTCCCAGATATACAGTAGCACATTTGAGGTCTAATTGCAAAACTGTGGTGGGCCCACAGAGCCTAGAAGGAAAAACTAGTCCATGTGGAATTAACTTTAAAAAAAAGAAAGAAAGCTGAAATCCGAAGCATGGACTGATTTCTATCAGAGCTCTTGTTTGAAATGTGAATGAACACAGCACATTTAACTTATCTGGATTTGAAGTCTCTACTATTGATAACTGGTATCTGTGTAGACCATTATGAGGTGTTGTTTTTAAGAAAATTAGTTGCTGTTTAGAGCTCCAAGATAAATTCTGAGTGTTTTGAGGAATCAACGTTTTAAACAGAATTTTGGCTTTAGATCCTGAGAGTGTACTCAAATATTTTTTACTTGCATATATAGTTTCTTACTATGTCTCAACTCCTATATCACCCATCTACCCTCCTCAAAAAAGTGTAGGAAATTTACATTGAGTCAGATGAGCATTTTTTAAGTAAAATGATTTTTTTGGCTCGTCCCTTCAGAAATGGTCACATCTGACCCATCTAGGAGCACTCTCAGTTCAGTTCAGTTGCTCAGTCGTGTCCAACTCTGCATCCCATGGACTGCAGGACACCAGGCCTCCCTGTCCATCACCAGCTCCTGGAGTTCACTCAAACTCATGTCCATTGAGTTGGTGATGCCATCCAGCCATCTCATCCTCTGTTGTCCCCTTCTCCTCCTGCCCTCAATCTTTCCCAGCATCAGGGTCTTTTCCAATGAGTCAGCTCTTTGCATGAAGTGGCCAAAGTATTGGAGTTTCAGCTTCAACATCAGTCTTCCAATGAACACCCAGGACTGATTTCCTTTAGGATGGACTGGTTGTATCTCCTTGCAGTCTATGTAGCTAACGACTGGACTCCACCTCCAGTGGAAGGTTAGGTAACAGAGTAGCAGAGAAGGAAGAAAAAATGGATACAATGAACCAGGTTGGAGATGGGAAAATATGCTGGAGAAGAGCTGTGTGTCTCTGCATAGGAAAAAGGACAGCAGTCATAACTGTCTATTGAACATCTATTTTCTCATTTAATCCTCATAATAGGATAATAGATGGATTTATAAGTCTCCTTTTAGGATAAGAGCACACCATGTTCTATACTTGCTCCCCAGCAGAGTACCTGGAAAATAGTAGACCATCAGAGCTAAGTGGTCACTTAAGGACTGGAGCATAAATGCAAAAAAAGAGAAATATTTCCAAAAGTAATTTATAATATTAAATTTAAAATATAATTATAATGATCCACTGGTAAAATCAGCAACTTCAATTTCAGTTTATATTATTAAAGAATTGTTAGTGTACACTCAAAGTCAGTCCTATCTGTATTTACAGTAAGATTTATTCTGAGAAACAGTGGGTCTAAATTTAAGAACTAATGTTCCTAATGGCCTTACTATATTTTAGTTACAAGTTAAGCAAATGTAATAAAAAAAAAAAAACTTATATTTGAGGTCATATGCAGGTATGGTTATATAAATACACATGACTGTGTACTTAATCCTCGGTAGAAATCATGTCTGTATCTCTTTTAAAAATTAATTTTAGTTAATCAAAAATTAGTTTTAATCAGAACTCAATTTAAATTTACATTTGTGTCTATATTTTTGTGCTCAATAGTAAATACAGCATAAATAATAAATAGATAGTATCCTATAAATCTTTATCTTTTCGAATTGCACTTTAGAAAGATTAGTTTTGCCTAAAAGATGTTGCTAGATAGAAACATGGTGGTAATTCCGAAAAGTATGCTCAAGCATTTTAGAGGTCAAGAGCATAAGTGATTTATTATGTCCATTTTCTGTTTAACTTATGACTTTCCTTTCCCTATTATAGATCTATCACTGTCCATAGCTTTTGCTTTTCAACCTTTTCTTTATTACTCTAAAATAGAATTAAGGCAAGAAAAAGCTTCAAGTAAATGAAAAGATTTATCAAAGCATTTAGGCAGTAGCTGGGAGGAGTTAAGAAAAATGGATAAAACAGGATATATGTGCTTGTTTGAAAAAAGACTAAGGTTTAATTTATAATCCAGGAGAGGGGAAAAAAAGACAGGAGAGGGCATCAAGCCTTAAGATAATGGCCTCGAAGGGGGAAAAGAGACAGTGCTAGGCAAGAACTCTTGCTTCATAAGCTCTCATCTTTTGCTCAGTTAGGGAGTGGTGTGAACTGAAAGGGGCTTCCTGGTGGCTCAGACGGTAAAGAATTTGCCTGCAGTGCAGGAGACCCAGGTTCATTCCCTGGGCCGGGAAGATCTCTTGGAGAAGGAAATGGCAACCCACTCCAGTATTCTTGCCTGGAGAAATCCATGGACAGAGGAGCCTGGCAGGCTGCAGTCCCTGGGTTCGCAAAGAACTCAACACAAACTAGCGACTTTCACTTTTTCACGTGAACTGAAGCCCTTTACCTCTGCTGACTTGAATTGACACCTTTCGCACCCCATGCAAATTGCTCATTCTCTCTATTAGACTATATTGGAGCCATCTACCTAAAGCTGCCACAGGAAACTGCATGTTTAATCATGAAATATGGCCTTAGATGTCTCTGGGGTCCCTCAAGTGAGAAAAACTAGGACCCAGGCTAGACTTTGGACCCAAAAGGAGTTTTGTTGCAAAGATGTGCTTCAAAATCTGAAATTCAACCTATGTCCCCCTCTAACATAGAATTTTTTTTTTTTTTCCTTACAAGCCTCTTTCAGAAAAGTTTTCAAAGAGGGTAGCTGCCTTTCAGGCACAAAGTGGGGATGGAAAAGCTGAGAGTAATACTTCTTTCTTCTGTGCGTTTTGACTATATCGGCGCATTAGGGTCTTGCATCGTGGTTAGTTTATGCAGTCCCCATTTGGTAAGGAACTCCAGCAAGGAAGGAAGCAGTGCCTCACGTAGTTCTTTCCCGTGAATGGAGGCGGGGGGCGGGGGGCTCATGTTTTGTTGTTAAAATCACAGATTTGCTTTGGTTGGCAAGGTGTCTCAGAACTAAATTAAGATGTTTTTTTTTTTTTAATTTCACTTCGTACCTCTGTATAGACTGAAATAAACGGATGGGAGGCACACACTTCAGTTTGAAACTTGAATCACTTAACCAGTGTCTCCCAACAGTGTGTGTGGTGTCAGGAAAAAGCTCTACAGTGGGACACAGGAAATCCGTGTCCCACTGCTAAGAAGGACGTCCCAGTGCAGAGACGCTTATCAGGCTCTCACAGAGCCGCGGGAATTGCTGCTGTGAATGTCCCTGCTATTTAGGGAGTGGAAAAGGGACATCTTGAACTTCTCAGACTGGCCTGTAGCCACACGTGCAACTTTGTCACAGAAGCTGGGGAGGGCTTGGTTAAAGCCAGGGCCAACCCACTGCGAGAAAACTCTCTGGTATCCCAGCTGCCATTCAGAATGTGAAATCCAGGATATGACCTGTCAAGATGAGCCACTTCAGCATATTGTGGCAATGCAGCTGTCACGGAGATACATAAGTCTCCAGAGAAAAGCCTTCGAACCGTTTCCATGGTGGAATGAATACAAATGCAGGGCTCCGTCACATTTGAATGTGATTTTTTTTTTTTTCTTCTAACAGGATGGTCTGCACTAAATATGCAGATGGGTGGAAGTGACCCCAGTGCCTCTTATCATCTTTGCTTGCTGAGCGTTTTCTGGAGGCAGACTTGTTCAGTATTTCTCTCCATCTGTATTTGAGAGGGTTAGGCAGTGTTTGGAAACCAGACGGATTTAAAATGCATGTTGGTGTCCTTCTCTTTCTTCAATGAAGACAAAATTGCTAGATTCCCCCAAGGTGTTTTAAAGAAATGTTTGCAAAACAGATGATTCCATAGCCCAGATTTTAAAGAATTATTTCATATTTATTCCTTGATATGGAACTTATTCTAGTCAACGTTTTTACCAACTTATAGCACTAAAACCAAAACTTATAATAGGGTTTGAAAACTTCTCACTTGTACCATTAATGTCAAGAGAAGTTCAGTGAGTAAGATGAATGATTATATAAGCATTTTATTAATAGAGAATTAACATACATGGTCCCTCAAGTGTGTCCAAATAGATGACAGTAAATCAATTTTAGAGCAAACTTCTTTTCTTTTAATTTCATTTTTAAAGCTTCTAAAAAGTAGGAAATAGGGTCATTTTCTTGATAAAACGGGCTGAAATGAATCTCATAACAAAAATGCCAGAGTTTTATCAGGAATTATGCAGATCTACATTGTCAACTAACAAACTTCATTCTAATAGCAAAAAGGAAATGAGAGAAACATTTGATGCAACTAATACTAGAGTTCAAAACTCTTGCTGTCTCAAACTATTTTTGATTTTAAGGCAATATTGTCACCTGCATATTCTGATATTTAATGTACCTGTGAGATATCTATGGGCTTCCTAGGTGTCACTGTCTGGCAGGGCAGGAGACATAAAAGATGTGAGTTCGATCCCTGGGTCGGGAAGATCCCCTGGAGGAGGGCACAGCAACCCACTCCAGTATTCTTGCCTGAAAAATCCCATGGACAGAGGAGCCTGGCGGGCTATGGTCCATAGAGTAGCAAAGAATCAGACATGACTGAAGTGATTTAGCATGCACACATGTGGATATTTGTATGCATACATCTTTGCATAGCAAACTAGTGATGCATATTACACATTTTCGTGTATATATGTTTATTTACATGTGCATTCCTAGGTATTAATGTATAATTGTACTTTAAGTGTAATACGCACCATTTGCTGCTGCTGCTGCTGCTGCTGCGAAGTTGCTTCAGTCATGTCCGACTCTGTGCGACCCCATAGACGGCAGCCCACCAGGCTCCCCCATCCCTGGGATTCTCCAGGCAAGAACACTGGAGTGGGTTGCCATTGCCTTCTCCAATGCATGAAAGTGAAAAGTGTAAGTCAAGTCACTCAGTCGTGTCCGACTCTTAGCAACCCCATGGACTGCAGCCCACCAGGCTCCTCCATCCATGGGATTTTCCAGGCAAGAGTACTGGAGTGGGGTGCCATTGCCTTCTCCGATGCACCATATAACTGTATATATGTGTATATATATATATATAAAATGGTCATACTTAATAGTATATTTGTAGGGAGATTCACATTATTAATTATAGTAAAATGTCCTATTTCCCAATATAACCTATATTAATTTGTTTCACTCATTTATTTCTTGCTTTCAACAGCTCATTTTATTTAACAAATATGTCCCTGCTTACTGTGTAAAATTGTTGAATAGATAAATATTTTGTGGTTTGTGTGTATATAAATTCAGAACTTGTCTATTCCAAAATACCTGAACGCCATCACTGAACTGTGAGGTAACCTTAAGACCTTCATACATGTCATTTCTTCATTGTGCTGTGACAGATTTTTTTCCCCCAATTACCCATCATATTCCCCAGATGGCTTAACCATCATCACTGGCAGATTATGAATAATGTTTTAGGTTGAAGAGATATAAGCAATTTATAATTTTTCCCCTTTCTGAACCAGCTTAGTTTTGATAAGTCAACTGGAAATTAAAATTTAAAGTAGAACTTCATTTTTGAAAAGGAATAGTGTTTTCCCACATTAGAATATGTAGTCAGCTCCTAAATATAGACAAGAGACAGTCAACAGGGAAACTGGTCAGAGTATGTGACTAAAATCTGGAAGATCACCACTTAGCATTGCATCGCAGTTCCAGTTTCTTTCGTCTGTAGAACCACATGTAAAAAATAGTTTTAGGTCATTCCAAACTAACCACACTTCTATTACATCTACTGGATGCTTGGGGCTGGTGCACTGCGAAGACCCAGAGGGATGGTACGGGGAGGGAGGAGGGAGGGGAGTTCAGGATAGGGAACACGTGTATGCCTGTGGCGGATACTTGTTGATGTATGGCAAAACCAATACAATATTGTAAAGTAATTAACCTCCAATTAAAATAAAAAAAAAAAGGCGGTTTTTAGCTAGTGTAAAAATTGCCTGTTTTTCTCTTTGGTTAAAATACTCTTCAAAGAACTAGAGTTCTGGAAATGCAGAAAGTGCTGATGGAATATTAAGAGAAAAGGAAATGAACTATCCTTCTGGCAAGGATTTGATTTATTGTGCCAAATTATATTTTAAGTAAACTATACAAATTAAAATTATATTTTGACCTTAATATAGTCAACTTAAATTGAGACTTACTGGCAATCCAGTTTCAGGGAAAGCTATTAACAAACTATAAATTGAATATACTTTGTAAAAAAAATAATAATTTTAAAAATCTACCTATTAAGACAGGTCTTAATTCTATAGCTATAAAATACATAAGTATCTATACATTGATCATCCATTTGCAAACAATATAATGTCTTTTTCTTACTGTAGTCAGTTGCTGGGCCTAAAAAGCCTTTTTAATGTCTAAATTCATTCACTGTCCTGTACTTCCAGAGCTTGTCTCTGACCTGATAGTTCTTGCCATAAGAAGAAAAATTATAATGAATGTTTTTAAATTTCTTTAAGGTTTTTGAGACTAAATTAATTAGAAAATGGTCTAGATTAGAGAATTAAGAATACATCAATGCTTAAGAACTTGGGAGCTCCAATTATCAAAGACAGTTATCCATACATATTTTGTGTCTGTGCTTATTACTACATTTTGAAATCATTTAGGAAGCTTAATGTTAATATAGTAAAATATTTTAGGTAGAATGTGTAGACAATCCTCAAAGCATTTTTAAACTTTGTCCCCTTTTAAAACCCACAAAATCTCATACCCTTTAATTATATTTACAGTTTCAAAATAAATGATATGACTTAAACCATCAGTCAAAACAACTATAATGTTTATTAATCTCCTATTTTCACTTCACTCCAAAAATGTACCTGTTACCCTCTTCTGTGAATGATCACTGGTTCTAATGAAGCTGGTTAAAGATCTTATTTGCTGAGTCTTTCATGTAGGCAGACATTCTTAAGAATTCATCAGGTGTATTTTCTTACTTAATTGAGGGACTCTCCAGAATCCCTTACATTGGCTCCTTTTGTTCTCTTGGAGCCTATACTTTAGGGCTCTTCAGATGGATTGCTCAGTCCCTGAGTTCCTCAGTTTGCTTTCATATACCGTTGTTAGACCAAAGATGAAAAGGCTTGTGGCTCATGCCTGTACAGAATGAAGGACCCTCTGACCAGCTCTTACAACAGCGTCTCCCTGAATTTTAATGATTTGCAGCCTTTCTGGGACTGTGTTTCATTTATCTCCCATATTTGAAAGGATGAATAGTAAGATAGCACGTGAGACATTTCAGGGATGTTTTATTTGTTAAGCAAAACCATAGAGATTCAGTGTGAGATTTCTCAATATTTTCAGCCTGATCACTCTTATTCCAGAATGTAAATGTAATTTATTTTCCGGAAGTGCCTACTCCCTTTATGAACCTGTATATTCCCCGGATTCTTATCTTGCTTTCTGTATTCTACGTGTGTTTCATGAATTAATGAAGTTTAGAAATGCAACATAGGTCAGCCTGCGAAACAATATTACATGAATGTGTTAACACAAAGAGAAGCAGATGGTCAGGAATACTGTATACATGCTTTGTAAGCCAACTCCCACAGATTGCTTATCTTGAGACTTTTTTTTCCCCCAAGTAGAATCAATCATCAGAGAAGTGATTTGAGATTCTTTATTATGGAAATATTCCTCTTGAACAACAACAACAACAAAAAGGCATTTCAATTACATTTTCATTTTAAAGAGAGAGTTATGTTTCACCCTCTTGATAAGTTTATTGTTATGAAGTCTGAGGTAATTATCTCCATCAACTTATATTCTTGTTTAAAGTGTGAAAAGAAAGTTTTGTGACTCTCATTTCTGAATTTCTATTATATCGATATGGCTAAAAGAAAACAAATCTTGGGGAATAAATGTTTGTCTTAGGCAGTGCCTCTAAATTTATGTGAATTTCATGATTGCTATATTCAGTTGAATTGCATAGCTCATATTCTGGATGGGAACCTAATGATTACTTCTTCCTGCCTCTTAAAATTTATCAAGTTTAAAGAAAGTAACTATTGGGTTTTTGTTTGTTTGTTTTATTTTGTTTTGCTAGATGCTTTTTGAGCCCTAGTTGTATAATGCAGGCAATAATTCAACAAGTTCTTTAAACAAAGTAAACTAAACTCAAATTGAGTGTTACTTGGGTGTGTGCACATGTAATATTACTGATCTTGCCTAATATAATCACATCAATAGAATAAGACTTCCCGGGTAGATCCAAGGTAAAGAAACTGCCTGTCAATGCAGGAGATGTAAGTTTGATCCCTGGGTGGGGAAGATCCCCTGGAGGAGGAAATGGCAACCCACTCCAACACTCCTGCCTGAAAAATCCCATCGAGTGAGGAGCCTGGTGGGCTACAGTCCATAGTGTTGCAAAGAGTTGGACACAACTGACCACAAATGCAATATCCTAAAATTTATTTGTGTATTGATTCACAATGGACGATTTGCATATATTCAATTTCTCCAATATTCCCAGAAGGTAAGAAGTTCTAGTTCAAATTTATAGAGCATGAAACAGAAACAGACATGACCAGGAGCAGCTGGATCTCACAAAGCAGATTCCAATTTGAGCAGAGCACACTCTGATAGCTGACTCTATTTTAAGTCCTAGGATTTTCCATAGTACCAAAGCTGCGTAGTTGTACAACACAATAAGATCAGTTTCATAGTTGCTTCTGAACTGTTTTTTCCATTTCTTGTTTTGAGATAGATGATGTGCTTACGTGCTCAGTCATGGATGGCTCTTTGCAACCGCATGGATTATAGCCTGCCAGGCGCCTCTATTCATGGGATTCTCCAGGCAAAAGTATTTGAATAGGTTGCTATTTTCTCCTCCAAGGGATCTTCCCGACCCAGGGATCAAACCAGCATCTCCTGTGTCTCCTGCATCGACAGGAGGGTTTTTTGTTTGTTTGTTTGTTTTTACTACTAACACCACCTGGGAAGCCCAAATAGAGGATAGATATTGTAATTTTAAATTATTTGTTATTTAGGTCCTGTAGGCTTATAGTTCTCTACCCTTTAATTTTTTGAGTTGTGAATTTATATTAATAACATTAAAGGAAAATAATTTTTGACTTAGGACCTTATCTCCTTCCCAATATAAGGTATAGATGTTCATTATTACATTTTTTTAATATAACAGCTGTATTGCTACATAATTTACATACAAGATAATTCAGTCTTTAAATTCTATAATTAAATCACTATAATGACAGATTGGGGCAACTATTATCACAATCAATTTGGGGACATTTTCTTCACTCCAAAACAGTCAATACTTATTCCCCCCAAAACCCCCAACAACAGCCCTTGGCAATCACTCATCCACATTCATGTAGCATGTTTTAGTATTTCATTCTGTTTGCCATGTCATATTCCATTGTATAGATAGATCCACATCTTACTTATCTGTTAATCAGTTGATGAAAATGTGGGTTGTTTTCACTTTTGGGCTATAATGAATAATACCACTATAAATATCTGTCTGCAGGTTTTTATATGATCAAATGTTTTCTGTTCTCTTGATAATTATGAAAGAGAAACTGAGCCAGACTCTGGCCAAAATGATAACAGATTTTATTCAGAAACTATTGCCATAAGGGAAAAGAGACTTCAGAATCAAACTGAGCTTGGTTCTGAATACAGCAAAAAAAAAAAAGGTAGAAATTTACGGCCATTGTGCAGAGTATGGGTTGCAAAATTCTAAGAGAAGACAGGGTGTTCAGCGAGGTAATTCTTACTTAATAGGCTTAATGCGACTCTTCTAAAGTTAGGCCAAGAACTTGGACATCAATAAAAAAAAAAAAAAAAAAAAAGGTAGAAATTTACCGCCATTGTGCAGAGTATAGGTTGGAAAATTCTAAGAGAAGACAGGGTGTTCAGCGAGGTAATTCTTACTTAATAGGCTTAATGCGACTCTTCTAAAGTTAGGCCAAGAACTTGGACATCAAAGTTGGGGTATGAGAAACTTGATCAGATATCAGTGGTGGTCAAATAGCAGTGGTAGAGAGATTCTCACTAAACTAACTTGGCAGGATTTTTGCTAAAACTGGCCTCAGCAAAGATGGCTACGGAAGGCCCAAAAGTAGAGGCCTAGTTGAGAGCAGGGCAGTTGCTGCTTGATAAGATAACTCCATGTTAACCTTTTGAGGAACTTGCAGACCGTTTCCAAAGAGGCTGCCTCATTTTCCTCTCAGACACAGTCACTAGCAATTTATGATGGTTCCAGTTGTTCACATCTTCACCAATAATTATCATCATTTGTCTTTTTTATTGTAACCATCTAGTAGCTGCAAAATTCACTCACATTTCCCTAATGGATGGTGATATATGTTGCCTTTTCGTGCAAAGGTTGACCATTCGTATGTCTTCTTTGGAAAAACAGCTATCCCTTTACGTACTTCTAAAACCGAGTTTTTCGTCTTTTTATGATTGAGTTGTAGAAGTTATTTATGTGTTTTACAAGCCTCTCAGCAGTTATATGATTTGCAAATACTTTCTTCTATTCTGTGGGGTTTTTTCTAACTTTCATGGCCTCATTTGAGGAATAAAAATTTTTAATTTTGATGAAGTTTAATCGGTTTTATCTTTTGTAGCTTGAGCATTTTGTATTGTACCTAAGAAGGATTTTCCTAAGGTCATGGCATTTTCCTTCTGTATTTCTTCTAAGAGTTTTAGAAATTTGGGTCTATGACCCATTTTGAGTTATTTCCTGCATGTAATATGATGGAGGGGTCCAGCTTCGTTTTCTCAGCATTGCACTTTAACTGAATGTTATGACAAGCATTATAATAGGGGGAAATCCCAGGCAAGGTATAATTTGTTACACAGTAGCCCGCTTTTGTAGAGCTGTTTTCACTTTTGTACTTTTCCATTGCAAAGAATAGTATTTACATAATGTAATTGTGTTTACAGCTGAGTTTCTGATTATTTTATCTCCTCAGAAGAACATTATCTTTTTGCTATCTACTAATGGTCTTCTATTCAGCAACTATTTAATAAATGTGATTTATAAGTTTAGTGATTCTGCCTATAAATGTGTTGAAGAAATCAGCATTAAGTGAGACTAAAAAAGAAAAGATAGGAAAATTAACGTTGATTTCATTAGATTGGACTTTCATCAACTGCACATTGACATCTGGAGGGAGTAAAATTCCCAAATATTTATTAATATTTGACGTAATGAAAAATATTATTTATCACCCTATTGCCTTCAAACTTTTAGATGAAAAATTTAAATTATCCCCTAATTAAACTTGTGGAACAGAATTACAGCAATAGTATTTCTAGTGACAGGTAGTTTTAGCATATTGGGCTTCCCAGGGTGACTCAATGGTAAAAAAGTCCACCTCAGTAGTGAAGAATCTTCCAAGTAAAGAATCAAACTTGGGTTAGATCCCTGGGTTGGAAAGATTCCCCTGGAGAAGGGAGTGGCTATCCACTCCAGTATTCCTGCCTGAGCAATCCCATGGACAGAGGAGCCTTGCAGGCTACAGTCCATGGGGGTCGCAAGAGTCGGACGCCGACATGACTTAGGGACTAAACCACCACCGCCCCCACAGGTCATAAACCCTGCTTTGCTGGAACTGTCTCAGCAATATTCCATCACGGGACTCTTCTCTCAGCCAGAAACCCCCTTCTCAACTTACATGCTCACAGAAAGTGCTTTATTGAGGGATAATGCCATGCCAAGGACAAGGGTGTTTTCTAAACGGTCCATCTCTTCAGCGTCACACACTTTACGACAGGAATAAAAATAGAGAATACTGATCTATATTTGACTACCCTCCCCAAATGTTATTGTTTTTATACTTGCTGAGAAAGCTTAAAAGAAGTACTTTGAACTTGCTTATGACTGTCTTGATTCTGATTCTCACTGGGTTTTGAGAAGAACACTGATCTTTGACTGATGTTTAGTTTGTACACTTTGGTAGTAAGCATTTTTCATTATTTAGTGGATTATAGATCACATTATTATTGAAGGGATTATAGATTGCATTTGCTGCTCCTTACTCCTCTTAAAATAGATTTGAGCACCAGACCTATCTGGAAGGTTACTGTAACCTGACTTATTGATGTAAACTGGGCATATCCATTTGTAAGTAGTCTGAATGAAGCTAAAATAAGATCATCAAGCCATTAGAAGAGTTGTTTACATTTTGTTACTAAAGTAAAATGGACTTCTATTGAGAAACTGTGCTTATGTTGGCTGGGGAATGTGGAAGTATAATCTCTAAGTGCCTCCTTAGAATAAATGTTTATGTAAAGGGGAAATCTCATGGATAAATCACTGCTGCCATTTTCACTTGCCAGTATCTAAGCCATTTTTGATAAGTGTTAGGATTACCTACTCTACTTTTAATTCCTCTTTCTTTTCTTGTAAGACTCCCTGTCTTATGATAAAGGACTTCACTGCTTCCTTTTAATTTTAGGAGGAGAAATGTAAAGTTTCTGTAATTTTTCATTTTCAAAAAGTCGCCTGATCCCTCATAAAAAGGACCATTCACAAAGCGCTTTAACATTAACCTCATTTAATTTCTTCGTCATACTTCAAAAGACTGTCCCCCTTCTACATTGCCAATATTTCATCTTTTGGGCATCACCACTTCCTCATTCTGGCAGTTTAGGTTATACATTCAGTTGTCTTTCAGAATTCAGTTGGGTTGTAACAGAAACTCATTAAAGCTTGTAGCATTATGTCCATGTTATTATTATTATTTTTATTTTTTTACCATAGGCTCCATGTGCCAGTTTAAGATTTTAAGCATTAATGCTTAAAATTGTGATGGATGATTTTATAATTTTTAGATTACAAGTATCATTTTCCTGTGATTTGGAGAGTAAATAAAATCGTTTGCTCTCCCATTACCACTATTACAGGAAACTAGAATTGTTGTCTTTTCAGCAAAGATGACTTTTATAAAAGAGCTATAATGTTGTTGAAGGAGGAGGTTGCATGTCTGTCACATGACACGTTATCAAAGTCGGAATGATTTATAGTTAATAGCAAGACATAAAGATTGGACTGCTGTTACTAGTGGATAAACACTCATGTTCCTCAGGCAGAATTCAAGTATTATTTGTGACCTTTTATAAATGAGAGCTTTAAGTGTAGGAGAAGCCATATGTAGAATCTCATTTTACTGGTAAGTAAGCCAAGGCTGAATAAGTTTAGGTAGTTTGCCCAAGACCACATAGTTTGCTGAAGCCAAAACAACAAGACGCCAACATTTGCTGCACTATCCCACTGTTGACCGTTGTCACTTGGAGACGGCCAAGGCATGCATATTCTCCATCTCATTAACGCTACAGATCTGTAAGGTGCCAGAAATAATACATTAAGTAAGCACTAACTAAGTACTCAATGTGTATCCAGCACTGAGTTAAATATAATGCGATAAATAATAGAGAGCACTGTGCATTATATAATAAAGTTAAGCTTCCCTCTTAGGATACAGTGAAGTTATCTTTACAAAGATACACATTATACCTCCATCTTCTCTCTTTAATCCCTACCTGGGAATCTTTCTAAGGGAAGGTTCTTTAGTGTTGAATTTTATTGTGCACACGGAATGAGATGGTAGGTCAAGAGGACTATTTTCTGTCTCTTTTCTACCGCCAGTAGTGTAGTGAAGCTAGCTTGTACTACCTTGCAAGAGCTGATTTTGCCATCCCTCTTCTAGCTCAGTGCTCACTGATGTCAGCTTCAGTTCAGTTCAGCCACTCAGTCATGTCTGACTCTTTGTGACCCCACAGACTGCAGCAGCCTCCCTGTCCATCACAACTCTCAGAATTTACCCAAACTCTTGTCCGTTGAGTAGGTGATGCAACCCAACCATCTCATCCTCTGTCATCCTCTTCTCCTCCCGCCTTCAATCTCTCCCAGCATCAGGGTCTTTTACAAGAGTCAGTTCCTTGCATCAGATAGCCAAAATATTGGAGTTTCAGCTTCAGCATCAGTCCTTCTAATGAATATTCAGGACTGATTTCCTTTAGGATGGACTTGTTGAATCTCCTTGCAACCCAAGGGACTCTCAAGAATCTTCTCCAACACCACAGTTCAAAAGCATCAATTCTTTGGTGCTCAGCTTTCTTTATTGTCCAGCTCTCACATCCATACATGACCATTGGAAAAACCATAGCTTTGACTAGACAGACCTGTCAGCTTAGTCAGTTGTAATTAGCCCTGATGGGAATATTTACACCACAGAAATTGACAGGCGCTACAAAAATGCAACTCTCTCTCTCCCCTAGCCAGTGTCTGCGTTAAAACATTTACTAGCAGGTCAGCGTACAACACCAGCATTCATTGGGCAGAATTGGACGAGTTATTTTTACTTCTTGAGCTATTAACTGCACCTTATGTGAAACAGGGATAGTAATATATCCTATAGCATATATCACAGGATTTTAAGAGGAACATGTGACAGTGCTTTGAAAATGTATGAAGTGAAATTAGTAATATCACAATGATAAGAGTTGTATATTCAGTGATAAAACATGAGACTCTTGGCAAAGCCAATATAGTGTAAGTGGATCTAGAGTTTCTTACCCCTATATCTACGCTCAACCTGACAGTGTATCTGGTCAGATGAAAAGAAGAGTGAATTCAGAGTCAAAGAATCAAGCAAAGACTGGTTTCTATAGTATACATCAAGTAACAGATAGGCACCGAATACAGTGTAGATTATTAGCCCAAAATAGTAACCCTATTCTTTTCCGCAAGCTCTGCGCTCTCTTTGCCTCTGATGAATTAGGCTTATGAAGGTGGATAAAATATTTTCTGTATGTATACTCTGAAGGGCCTCAGCAGAAAGAATTTTCTGTCTTCTTTTTATCACCTATTCAGTACAGAGCTCTGCATATAAAGGACACACAGAAAAAATTACTGATAAATTTGACCTCTTGAGGTTGCAAATTCCTGCTTTCATTTTAATGACACTTCAAAATACTTTAAGAAGCCTTATTCAAATCTGCATGAAAATCCCTACCCTTTGATTCAGTGTCACTGCCTTTGGCATTTTCAATGTGGTTAAATAAGTTACATATTGAAACTACGAAATCATCTGCTGACTTCAAACACTTTGAGAGTGCTTATGTGGAAAAGTGGGTACTTTATACTGGTCAGCTCTTATTTACCTTTGAAAAAAAAAAAGAAAGTTCCCTCAACAAAACACATCACTATTGATACTAGACTGTCAATCACCAAAACACCATACAGCTGTTCATTTTTCCTGATGTGAACTCTGTTGCAGATTGTCCTGAGGACTTGCTGTTCCAAGATGAAGGCTTTGTAGAAGCTAAGGAATCCTACTCTTTTTTACCTGGAATTGAAATCATCATAGCCAGATAGATGTGGGCTTGTCATTCTCAAATTCCACGCCCTTAATCTGGTTATTTAACCTCCCCAAGCCTTGGCGTCCTCATCTGTGAAATACATGTACAGGTTTGTGGTGAGGATTAAAGGAAGAAAGCTACATATATGGAACTCCTAACACTGTCTCTGGCACATTATAAATAATACATTATTATTACTGTTACTACCTTTTAATACATCGCTTACTCCTGGGTTTACTCCTGTCTTGCCAAATCACATTAAATATGCTACTCTGTCTTTTTGTTTCCTCACATAAGAATTAGGTATAAGATCTACCACTTTTTGCTTCTTTGGAATAATAGAATTAATTCATGGTGGACTAAATTATTCTCAATGAGTATAGTGAGAACTCAGTGAAGTTCTTTTTTAAAAAAAAATATCACCAACTCTAGTTTTGTGACAAGCCAAGCTATCTCAATAATCCTAAAAGGTATCATGAAGGTTACCACAAGAGTTTTATGAAAAACATAAGTTTTATGCACTTTTAAAATCGAATCATGTTACATAGTAGGCTGCAGACTGGGAATACAATGAAAGGACAATTTGAATAGTTGAAAACAAAACAGCAGTGATATTCCATTTTAGAATGCCCAGGGATGATTGCTTTGAAGTCTTAAACTTTATAATCTGAACACACATACTCCTCCTAACAATGAACTTAAATAATGACAAGCGTGGAAGACACAATTCCAGAATACAATATTCAGATATTATACAAGAATTAGTTTAGGGGAATGGAGTATAGAATTGGTAAGATGCAAACATTATCTGCAAAGATGATGAAAACGAATTCTTTTATAATGCCTGAGATTTCTGCAGACATTGTACAGCCAGAAGCCATGCTGTTTACCTTTAACAGAATCTTCCTCTGGAGCCAAGCTCAAAGCTAGGTTGCAGAAGGGTAAGTATGAGTGGAGAAATACAGAAGATTCATTGGAACTCAGAATGCCTGTGCACACTGGGCTACGTACTCCACTCCCATCCCAGAGAAAATAATTTCTGGACTCTTGAATGGATATTTTGTTTATAGTATAATATTAAAATAAAACTGTTGGCACAGTGGGAATTCATTCTCTCTATTCAAATTCTTCTAGAAATTTCCTTGGTTGATTTCAGGAAGAATAATATTTTAAGAGGAAAAAATATATTACTTCTAAACTTTTTGGCTTCTTTGTTTAAATATAAATACAAATTAATATTCCTTGTTTGCCAGTGTGTTGAGTGTGAGCTATCATTAGTATGTTAAATACTACTTTGAATTTAACGTTTTTTGCTTTTATTTCGAAAACATGGGTTTCTGAAAACAATCATGTATGTTGGCTCCTGATTATTATCTAATTGATTATGAGATAAAGTGTAACCTGTTGCAGTTTTTAAAATCAAGAAGCATCTATTAAGTATGTTAGGCAGAATTTTAGAAACAGAGACCTAATTGAAATAAAAGGGTGTTGATTTGGTGTTTGTTAGGAGACATATATTTGCCCAGGAGACATATATTCAAGAAGCACTTGAATTGTGTACCACAGAACTATACAATGAAGGAGGCTTATAAAGGAAAAAATCTCAAGGTTGCAGTTAGTTACATGAGTGGTGGTGGTTTAGTCACTAAGTCGTGTCCGACTCTTGTGACCCCATGGACTGTAGCCCACCAGGCTCCTCTGTCCATGGGGATTTCCAGGCAAGAATACTGGAGTGGGTTGCCATTCCCTTTGCCAGGGGATCTTCCTGACCCAGAGATTGAACCTGGATTTCCTGCATTGCAGCAGATTCTTTACCAACTGAGCTACAAGGGAAGCCCCTAGTTACATGAGTTGTGTATCAATCATTATAATCGGACCTGGCAAAAAATAAGGGTGCTTGTTAAGTAAAGCGTGGTTGGAATCCGCAATGGTTGCGTAGTCACAGGGAGAGACCTTGAGAGCTGGATGCTGCAGCTGGCAGGTGCTGTTCGGAACACAGCTGGTGGTGAGCTTGGGCCTGGTACAGTTCAAAGACATTTGATGTTTTCAGTGGTGCAGAGATGTGTCTGAGACCTGATCCTCAGTGACCTCTCAACTCCGTATTTTAAGCTCGTGATTACCCATTCTAATATCGATCGGTCATCAAATGCATTTGCTGTGAATGTATTAAACACTAAAGAAGGTAAAGGGAACAGAATGGGGAGGAGGAAGCTGGAGCTGGAACAAGAGTTTCACGTGGCTTCAGGGAGCATGCAGTTTCACTGAAGAGAGGAGATTTGAAACAGTAATCGAATCTTATAAACAGAGGAAACCCTAAAGCCATACGGTCAGATGGTTTTGTTTCTCAGCTAAGGAAACGCACCACTGAGATGAAATGACACGTCCAACCCATTGGTAGTTTCAGATGTTGCTGGGAGCGAGTAGGCTGTGGGTGCGAAATTGAAGAATGGGTTTTGTGGGCTACATGGAAGTTCAACTACTGTTACTCACTGTATGTCAATTCCTGGGTCGGAAAGATCCCCTGGAGGAGAGCGTGGCAAGCCACTCGAGTATTCTTGCCTGGAGAATCCATCAACAGAGGAGCCTGGCGGGCTACAATCTACAGGATCGCAAGAGTAGGACATGACTTAGTGACTAAACCACCGCCACCACCGCGTGTCAAGCGTTATGCTATGTTCTTATGCCCTTACTACCTCTTTTACTTTATCCTAACAATGTCGTGTTCGTCACTGAGTCCTGTCCGACTCTGCAACCCCATGGGCTGTAGCCCACCAGGCTCCTCTGTCTGTGGAATTCTCCAGGCTAGAGTACTGGAGTGGGTAGACCTTCCCTTCAGGAGAAGGCAATGGCAACCCACTCCAGTGCTCTTGCCTGGAAAATCCCATGGATGGAGGAGCCTGGTAGGCTGCAGTCCATGGGGTCGCTAAGAGTCAGACATGACTGAGCAACTTCACTTTCACTTTTCCCTTTCATGCATTGGAGGAGGAAATAGCAACCCACTTCAGTGTTCTTGCCTGGAGAATCCCAGGGATGTGGGAGCCTGGTGGGCTGCCGTCTATGGGGTCGCACAGAGTTGGACACGGCTGGAGCGACTTAGCAGCAGCAGCAGCAGACCTTCCCATCTCCAGGGGACCTTCCTGGCTCAAGGATAGAACCCAGATCTGCTGCATTGCAGTTATTACCATCTGAGCTATAAAAATGTTATATATTAAATATTTTAACCAAAGTCTGAAGAAGTAAAGTAGTTTTCCCAAGGACTCATAAGCATTATATTACGGATTCACACCCATAACTTCTGACAATAAATTTGGCCTTCTATAGCACACCAATGTGGTGAGTAAAAGCATTTCAAGTTGCATTTGTTTGAAATAAGAAATGGGACTGATATGTTGGAGGAAGAGAAGATAAGATACCTTGCTGGGAAGCAGAAATAACTGTGGAAAGTTTTATATCTATAGAAAGTTACACGGCAAATCCAAGGTGAGCTTGTTTCATACAAGACAGAGTATTAGAATATTAAAGTAGAAAGGGAGGGAGGGAAAGGGGGATTACTAGTCTTTGAAATAAAACTGAGCCTAGCTGACAGAAAATATCCTATGTATGTCTATGAATGGTTGTAATATATATTGATTTAAAACAGCTAGGGAAACAAAAGGATTCAGCACCTTGTAACAGTACTTATCAATTTGTGTTTGGATTATAGGTAATATTTTTCTTCTGCAATCATTTCAAAGAAATAGATATGTGGAAACCAGATTATTTGCTGAATTGAAAACACTGCTGAATTTTAAACCATAATAGATAAGAATTTGAAATAAAAATTAGAACAACTTGTACTGAATTGGAGTATGAATAGCTCATTATTTTATCAGTTAATTGCTTTCCATCTTTTTTCCTAATTAGAGTTAAAAACTTAACAGTCTATTTTGATGAACTGTTCACAAGAAATTTGTAGTTTTTAAATGCCAGCTTGTATATAAGTAGATACTCACAGATTCTTTAAAATTGTACTCTGTTCATGGACAAATACTGAATCTTGAAAGTTTAGGTTGGCCTAGCTTCCCTGGTGGCTCAGAGGTTAAAGCGTCTCCCTGCAATGCGGGAGACCTGGGTTCGATCTCTGGGTCTGGAAGATCCCCTGGAGAAGGAAATGACAACCCACTCCAGTATTCTTGCCTGGAGAATCCCATGGACGGAGGAGCCTGGTGGGCTACAGTCCACGGGGTCTCAAAGAGTGTGACATGACTGAGCAAGTGACTTAACTAACTTAAACAATTTCAAGCATAATATTAGAGCTATATTAAACACTCAGTAAACTTTTACTGATTGTATTTGGTTTGGCTCCTTATTTATTTTTTTTAATTTCACAGAATGTTACAGTGATAATTATGACTTTAGTTCTCGACCTGCTTTGTTTCAATTTATCTGTTACATATTGATGCCATTGATTAAGGCATTTTTTCCTGTGATTTCTTTCTGGAAATCAATAAGATGTTATTTTCATTATTTCTCAAAAAATGTCAGTTTTTTAAAATTATTCAAATTGTTATAAACCAAACATCACAAAGGTTATTTATAATATGATCTTGTAATTACACATAATGTGACTTTGATGTCCCATCCAAATGCTATAGTGTTACATTTTCTTCTCCTGTCTATTTTTCTCCCACTTTAGAAATAAGATAATTCAGCATGACCAGTATACTGCCAAGTGTTAGTCACTCAGTCATGTCTGACTCTGTGACCCCGTGGACAGTAGCCTGCCAGCCTCCTCTGTCCATGGAATTCTCTAGGCAAGAATATTGGAGTGGATTGACATTCCTTTCTCCAAGGGGATCTTCCTGACTCAGGGATTGAACCTGGGTCTTCCGAATTGCAGGCAGATTCTTTACAGTCTGAGCCACCAGGGAAGCCCATATATGGCCAAACTCTTTCCAGTAATTGACATTCCCTGATGGAAATGATCTTTTTTTTTTTCTTTCTAAACTTCCTTCACTCACTTTGCACTTTTTAAACTAACCAACTGCCTCAGCTGACATTTGTAACCACATGTCATGCTCACAAAACTTTCCTTATTTGTAATAACCATTTCATCTTAAGAACACCTGCTTTCCCAGAGCGGAGAGAGCTGCAGGCTGTATCAGTTTCTTCAAAGCCTCCAGGCTGTAGTTTATGCTCCTTCCACGAAATCTGTCTGAGGTTTTCTCATGATGTTAACAGTATATGTGCTACGGGTTTTGCTCATGCCTTTGGGTTTTCAGAAAATTCTTAGATATTATTCTCTAAAAATCCCTTAATAACCTTTACTGAGAATATGCTTTCTCAAAACACTTACATTAACAGAAAGTTCATAACGCATTTCACATTGCTCACAATATTCAGCACATGCCCTTTACCCGACAAGAAAGATAAAAAATGTGAAAGGTCAATACTAGTTCAAAGAAAGGGGGGAAAGAAAAAAAAAAAAAGAAAAACAGGAATAATAACGGCTAAGTATATTCTCCCTGTTTTGGATGTTTATAGCGAGGTTTGAAAGTCCAATATTTCCTTAACCAAATTAAATGAAACAAAATTTGGGTTTTTGTATTCATTAGTGTAGATGTATTTGATCTGGCCAGGAAAACTTCATAAATTACTTTTTAGAAAAAAAAAAACAATATTATGTAAAATCTAAGGAAAGGATTTAAGCATAGCAATAACCAGAATCGAACAATGTTACCCTCATATTTGGATAGCCAGTTATATATTTCCTTGAATAGAAAATGATAATAAAAACAAAAATAAAAAAATTATTAAATTCATTTGTGACTAGACAACTTTGATCTTGTGAGTTTCTACCTTGTTCCTTCATTTGCACTATATTTCTGTCTTGTCTTTTTTTTCCCCCTAACTTGCTCCATTTGAAGTCTCCTTTTCCCAGGCTCTAGGATTGTATTCCTTCTTCCTTTTGATTTCTGCCCTTGGTGGGTAAGGCTGGTCCAGTGGGTTGTGTTGGCTTCGTGTTGGGGGTTACTTGTGCCCGCAGTCTAGTGGGAGGAGGTGAGTTTGCCTTTTTCCCCTGCAGTGGACAGGACTGTGTGAGGTGGTATGATCTGGGGTGTCTGTGGGACTCCCGTCTGCTGATGGCTGGTTTTGTGGTTTTTTCTTGCTTGTTGTTTGGGAGAGGCGTCCTGCACTGGGTGCCATTGGCAGCTGGGTGCTCCTGAGCTTTGTATGCAGCTATAGTCCTTCCTGGAAGTTCTCACTAATTAATAGTCCCTGGGATTAGGAGTTCTCTGGCAGTGTAACTAGACAACTTTTTATATCAAAGAAAATCCACATTCTTCCTTAACTTTAGCTGGTCACGTGTAAGATCATGACTGTGGCAAGAAGGCTGGGGCGCCTCCTTCCCTGTTTGAGGTGCTGATTAACTTGTGAGTGTGTATGCTTTTCAGGTGAACAAAGCTTGGCCACAAAGGTGGATCAAACATTTTGGAGTATGTTATTGCCTTTTTAAAAGAATAGTGTAAAATACTTACCACCATTGAAAAATATTTTTCTATGTAATTTTAAACAGCATAAGCAGTGAACGATTTACAAATATTTGTTACTTGTGCTATGTTTCTGTTCTTCTGTGGGTTGAGGCAGTATTCTTAATTAGCTTTAGTAACATGTGACTTAGAAATTGGAGTTGAATAAGTCAGCATAGTACAGGCAAAGCATTTATGTTTGGATTTTTAATTGAAATATGAAAGATTTTAGAAACCTGTAGGCATAGTTTCAAATCCTCTTTTTCTGAGAAAATTGCTTAATCACTGCCCAATTACTGTGCCTTTTGCAGTCATATTTAACCCTTTCTGAGAAGATTCTACTCTGCAGGTTCTATAAATGTTGTCTTCTAGTAATTTTTAATACAAGATTCCACAGTAATATTTACTCACATTCTAGGTCTCTTGTCTATTCACGTGACCTCAAAATAAGCAAGAAAATAAAAGATAAGAAAGATAAAATGAATGCATTCAATTTTCTAAATGCATGAGAAATATATTATTTCCTCAGCAATCTTTTTAATGTCCCTTATACAGGTACTTTTCACATTTCATTTACTTTATACATAGTATGCTTGCTATAGGTTATATTGAATGCTTCTCTAAATTCTTCTCTTGTGTGTATGTTTTTTCTTCCCAGTTACTGGCTGACAAACAAAGTTCCCATCAAAAGACCCAGCACAGGTCTACTCATGTATACACTTGCCACAAGATTCTGTGATGAGATTCACCTGTATGGATTCTGGCCATTCCCTAAGGATTTGAATGGGAAAGCTGTCAAATATCATTACTATGATGACTTAAAATATAGGTACTTTTCCAATGCAAGTCCTCATAGAATGCCGTTAGAATTCAAAACATTAAATGTGCTACATAACAGAGGAGCTCTGAAATTGACAACGGGAAAGTGCGTAAAGCAATAAAGCACACCTGAAACACACAAGCAGACTGAATATGCACTTCTTTTCTGAAGATGCTTCCTAAGATTTGAAAAACAGGATCCAACACAAGACTGGGTTGCAGCATCCACCACTTACCTGAAAGGTGATGAAAGGACATCCATGAGAAATCTACTACCAGCTGATGAAATACCTGCAAAGTGCTCTAAAAATTAAGTATTTTGACTTCAAGGGTCCTAGTAAGTGCCACTTCCACTCGGAACACAGTTTGAATGTATAATCAGTAGTGTTTACAAGATCCAACAATGCACTCGTCATTAGTTAACGAAGCAAAACTGTTCATCACTGTTGGGTTGCCACTGCAACGCCGAGCACATGAGAAGAGGAACCCAGGAACACAACTCAGCCCTTGGGGAAACTGGACTGTCCTGTCAGCAGAAATCAAGATGCAAACAGTTTGAGCAGTGAAATCCGTAAGGTTAAACAACTCAAGTAAATGCCTTCAGTCAGGACTCTGAGTCTGATCATGATGAACTTTATGTTTTGTTTCTGTTCTTGTTTGCCTTCTGGAGTCTCTTTTTGTTTGGGTATCGGGGTGCTTTGAAATCCTTTCTGAGATAAATATGAATGAGATAAATGACCTTTAAGTGATCGTTTTTAAAGTTCTTATATTTTTTAAACAGTTATCACACAATAACTTTGTAAAAATAGTTTTATTTTGCACAACTGTAAACCTCCCAATTTTTTCCCAGTGGTGTAGAAGGTACCAGCTAAACTGTTTCACTTAGTAATCTCGAGCCATTCTAAAGGAGAGACAAACTCTGTGTCATCTGTGATGGTAAAATTAGCAGGAAAAAAAAAATTACTTTTGGTACCAAAGATTATACTGATGTGTCTAACGAGAGACCAGTCTCCTTTCATGAAAATAACATATTAGTATATTACGATGCTACTGCTACTAATGTGAAAATTGTCTCTAGGTATTTAAAATTTTCCAAACTCAACCTTCATTTTTGTTTGAAGGAAGATTCCACGGCTTTTACATTTCATAATGATTTTGTGGAAGCATTTTGCCCATTAAGTAAATGTTTGACTGGTAGGGCTGAAATGTGACTTCTAGTTCTTTGATATCCCGCTTGTTAAGTCAGATAGAAACATTGACTTGCTCTGTAGATGACTGTTAAAATTTCTTAGTGCAGAAATAATATGATTAATAGAGTGCTGTTTTCATCACAGAGATAATTTTAAGAGGTTTAACAATGAAACTGTATGTCAGTATTTTGAACTTCAGATTAATTAAATTGACCAATATTTTTTCTATAGTTAAATTTATTCACATTATCACATTAATGTGTTTCCAGAGAAGCACATGAAATTATTAATAAAGTGATTTTTGAAAATTTTAACATATAACAGAATTGACCAACAGGCCAATTTCTGGTAATTACTACGCTGGTAGGTAATTCTGACAGTAAATTGTTTCTTTAGAAAGCAGAAGTGCTACGTTCCCACTTCTACTCTTGGCCTGAAACAACATAGATTACTTCTTGTTTCTTAGGGAAGGCAATCTGCAAAAAGAAGAAATAGCATGAGGAATATATATGTTTTGTTTCTTGGCGAAGAAGGCCTGAAAAAGAATAAATAGCATAAAGAATATACATATATGTATATATATGTTATCAAGAAAAAGGATATTCATAGTAATACACTTCTCAATATATTAATAATATGTGGTATTCTTTTTAGAAATATGATAGAACCTTGGGATATAGAAGATTATATTTTCTGAGAATTTATGTGTCTCAAGACAAAATAGAATCCACAAAGGAGATACATAGCCAAAAATGGATAGAATATGATGTACTTTTATCACTGAACCTCTTATTATTGGGAAGTTTTTAAAGGATTAGGTCCATATTTTGAATGTAAACTTGAAAAGTCTGATTTACCCAACCAATCAAAAGTAGGCAATTACTTAATTTGGACTTGCAGACAAGCTGTTTGAGTAGTCTTTAATTTAAATTCAATAAAAATTTTGAAATCACAAGTCAATTCTTATAGAGGATACATCTCAGAACTCGTTGAAGGTAAAAAGCGGCATCAGGGTACCTTGCCATTTTGACTGCGCTTTCAACAAATGTGTTTAGACAATTTTAAGGCCACAGCAAAAGCATCCCAGACATTCACTGTTCCGTGCATTGATGTTCATCTCATAAATGCATTGAGTAGTGCCTTTTTAGCTTCACATTGCTTTGTTACCCTATGCTTTATGTTCTCTAAATACGTTGCCCAGTTCTGAAAATTCTCAGCATCTAAAAAGGGCTTCAGTATCGACTGAGACTACTTTTGTTCATCTCAGGGAACTTTCAGTACTCAAGAATGAATTCAATTAAAGGCGTTTAGTGTTCAGAGAAAACAAACTGTACAAGACCAATCCATTCCCTATTGTAGCGCTTTCCATCTCCCCTCCCGCTTCACCATCCACTATGGCCTTCTTACAGGGGTGGGGCCGGGAGATTACTGAAGGCTGACAGCAAGAATAAGAAAAAGTATTCAGATCTCACCAATCAGGGGGCAAAACGACCCCAGTGAAATCAAATTATAAGTACATACTTGAAATACTTGTGTTTGTTTTTTTTCTTCTGAGAATATGTTCACGGCTTTAATACTTTATTTCCTTTTCATGATTTAAACCTGTACCTGGCAATACTCAGGCAGCTGAGTGTGAAACACTCCTGTCCCTTCGAGAACATGGTTGTTACTGCGCTGTTGACATGAAGAGGCCATGGAAACATTTTCATCATTATGACCCAGCCTGTTCTATACTTAATATTAAGTTGCTGGAATAAAAGATAATAAATCAGTAACAGCTTTTTCTGGGCAGATCTGATGATTGAGCCCACAGGACTGATGAAATGACTAGAAGTTTTCTATCTGAAAGAAGGTGCTGGGCATTCAAATGTGTTTATGTATTGTATATCATATGAAATGTATATCAGTTGCTAATGGGAATTTCTACATATATGCTTACAGAAGCAGTTTATTTAAATAATGCTGTAGGTAGTGTACATACCAACTAGTTGTTAAGCTACTACACAGGAAGAAGGTAAACAAAGTAATTTATTTCTGATTGAGCCAGTTAGTCATGATGCACACAGTGTGGTGTTTGGTTCATAAAAGAGTTGTTTTATGTGGTTATTGTTGGGAGTATCCATAACTGTGGAAGGGGTGTAGGAAGAGTTATGTGTAGTTAGTTGTGACCTCTACCAGTTTGAGAGTTTCCCCATCAGACATGATCAATATACCAATGTTTGACAAGTTGAGTGAGAGAGGGTTATCGTTCCTATTTGATGAGAGAAAATCCAAATAAAGCCCACCTAGAAATAGATATTTTATTATATATGTGCTATAGATATATCTACATAGTACAAATAGACATGTGTGATGCATATATACAATGTTATATATGTGTGTCTGTGTGTATACACACTGAGTCTGTAATATACACACACTAGATTTGTGTTACGCTCATGTCTTCAGGGTTTGCACTATGAAGCACTCTGGAGATAAGACCTCTTTAGAATAAAGAAGTTCTTTTGAAACTTCAGTTGCTAACCTGCTTTAAAGGGATCTACTTTGTAACTGAATTCTATGTTGTTCATACCTAGAGTTACAATGAGGGTCTAGTATATCCAAATCTTTAAAAAAATTAAAAAATTAAAAAAAAAAAGTCTTCAAGCTGGCAATGTATTTGAATTGCAGTTTTCAGATTGTGGCTCCAGAACCATTGTCTCCCCATTTAAGTAGCACCTTTTAATAATTACTGTTTCTTTGTGTAGGCAAAAGCACAAGAGTTTCAAATGTATATAGCAGGGGGAAAAAAAAGAGTTTACAGAGATAGTATTGCTGCACAAAATAACTGCTACTGAGTGTTTCTTATATCATTTGTGGAATTGAAAGATGAGGTTTATTCTGTCAAGTTCATTCTCTTCAACACTGTTTCCCTTTTGTTTATGTATAGCAATCAGGTGTTATTGTTTTATCATTTGTAAAACTGTAAAATAAACCCCATTTTTTTTTTCATTTTTCTCATCTCTTTTATCTACAAAGTATGTTCCACTTTGCATGTCAACATAAGGTGGGTGATACCAGCTTTAACAAGCTTTACCTAGGGTTCCTGTTTTCCCTCCCCATCAGCCTCAGCTATTTGCAATTTAGCCAGTCATTTCTTTAAAGTGTATACAGAGCAATATGGACAATATCAAAACTCTCATGGACATCCGGGAATCCTGACCAGTTTGTGTGTGTGTGTGGTGCCTTGTGTTTGTAGTTGAGGGAATGGAATGTTACATAAGCTACAGTCATTTATTTCCAATTTGTATTCCCACTGACTGTTGTCAGTGAGTCACTCCAGCTTCATGGCTGAAGAAGCCAGTGGCTCCATACACGTTCTCATTGGCTGCCCTGTGACTTGTGATTGCAAGTGCTATTACACCCACTTGCTCTTGTTTGCAGTTCATCTTCCAAAGGATGATCCTAAAAACCGCATTTTAAAAGCTTTCATGGCTTTCTAGAACTAACTAGTCTGTTTTCAGACTGCATTATTTTCTTCAGAAATTACTAACTTTAGTTTCTTGAGGTCACTTTTTACCTTCTGTAATTTTAAAATATTTGGTAGAGACCAACAGTGAACCATGAACAAGTGTTGGTGAATATCAATCTTGTTTGTATTTGTGTAATTTTTTTTTCTTTCAAAGATCCATATACAGTGGGTAATCCCTGTTTATTCTTGGGATATAATCAGACCTCAACATGAGCCCATGAGATGTGAGCTGCAATATCCAATTTTAAAGATGTGAGATTATGTGATTTGCTAAAGGTCACAAAGCCCAGAAATGAGAAAACAAGGATTTGAATTCAAGTGGTCTGTCTGACTTCAGTGCACACTTTCTTAACCATCAGGTTTTGATGCCAATACTGATGGCAATACTTGCCAATAACTGGCAAGAAGTTCCCTTGGAAACTTAGTTTGCAAGTGAGTCGTTATTTAGTGAGCGTAGATTAAAAGCTGAGGTAAGTCTATCAGTTCAGTTCAGTCACTCAGTCATGTCCGACTCTTCGTGGACTGTAGGCAGGGTCATATAGGCAGTGTCATAATTTAGACTTGGGAGCAGTCTAATAAGTGAAAAAGGAGTGATCATCTCTAATGACAGAGCTGTACCTTCCAGGGCAGTGTCTCCTGTATGGTTCTCCATCAATACTGTTAATTCTTGCTTCCTATATTTTTTCATGGAAGCTGGATTACTCTTATGTTAGAACCTGATTTTATGTATCACAAAATATATTGCACTGCATTTAAAGTCTAATTAAGAGATTTCTATACAAACATTTTGATTGAATCTGAGTATTTCCTCTCCATTAACAATTTAGCACTAAATATTTACATAAATATCTTGAGGTTGAAATTCTGTGAATGACTAGGTTCATCCATTTTATATTGATTTTTTTTATTAGTTTCCTTCTTTTCCTGAGAATGGAAGTAACCTAGTCGCCAAATTAAGGAGCAATTTGATGATTTCCGCTATACACTGGCTTCATCATGCACGAGCCAATAAAAGCAAAAAATAAAAAGATCTCAGATAGAAGAATATCAGCATTGTTCAGTCTGTTCCTAAAAGATAGATTTCAGCCATGTAGGTTCTGAATTTCTGAAATCTCAATCAACAAATTATGAAATGCTAACATAAGTATCTCTCTGTTAAAAATATTTGTGCTTCCAGATTTCTGATTTCTGACTCAGTCCCCAACGTGGAATTTCTCAAGTAAATACAAGCAAACACTGGTCCCGGACTCACACGACAAAAATGTGCTCGGTGGATGACAACTCTGAGTGTCTTTTCCTTGCAGATTCAGAAAATATACTAACATAGGAAAAGATCGGCAAAATCTTACAATAAAGGAAGAAATTTCTGTTGTTTAAAAGTCATACATAATTTGTATAAAAATCCTATTAAATATGAAATTATGTTCTTCAGAACAGCGTTTTGGATAACACTGCTGAATATAAATACCAGTACAGAGAGAACAGATAAGAGCTTCGGTTAGAAAGGTTGATGCTTCCTTTACCCAGTGTTTTTTCTTTTCCTGTAGGGTAAAGTAGTTTTGAAGAATATTTTCAAACAGGAAAATATTTTAAACATATATTTATTCTCTACACCCTTTATATTAAATTTTACTAACAACTTTTCTCTTTTCTATAATAGTAATCATACCATGACTACATTCTTAAGAGCAGTCCCAAACCTGAACTTTATGACTCATTCCAGACAACACACAAATAAGTTAGCTTTAAAACATTAATAGCAGAGGAAGAGAAAAAGCCTGTAATGAGGTGCTAATTTGCGTTTTCTAGAACCACTCGGTGTGTTGCAGTAAGCTGTCTCTCAGCTGTCTGTCCTGCCCGGCTTCCGCTGCTCCAGCCTCCATCCGGGCACAGATGGGCTGCCTCAGAACCCATCTGCCGGGGCTGCCAAAATGTAAACGCACTCCGCTGCCAGCAGATGTTTCCAGGAAAGAGCACTTCCGCCAGAGCTGTTCCGCTCCGGGTACCGAGCGCGTTGATCTCCACGGTTGGGCACAAGGTCGCTGTATCCAAACAGATCATTTGTCTCTCGGGTACAGAACAATCACAGGGGAGGTGATTCAATGTGTGATATTTACCACGTGCATATATGAAGAAATGTTTCTGAAGACTCTCCTAATAAGTCAAGATTTTTCTTTTTTTTTTAAATATGGGCTTTTAGTAAGACCCTATTTGCTGAGCTCTGAAAGGTCAAATATAGGCTTAGCAAAAGAAAAGTAGGTATACTTTCTGCTTTTCTATGGACATCGTTGTAATTGTTAGTGTTCTTGTTGAGGTGTTAGAATAATCATCTGTATTCGTGGTTCTCAGTCCTACTTTTTTTTATCAATACATAGGCATTTAATTTATGGGGTAATTCTATTTAATTCTACAGACACTGATGGCATATTTTCTTATGTGAGTTTATAAACTCTGTTAATATGTCTGTCTTTGCAAGTATTATATAAATATGCAAGTATTATCTAAAAATAATTTATCTTATAAAATAGTTACATTTATTCAACATTTATAAAGTAATACTCCCTACTAGGCATTCCATGAAACATGAGGAATACCTTTCCTTGCAGTTATCAAAATTTAGATGAAAGAAACAAACACGAAAATAAATAATCATATCCTTTAGTGGCCAGGATTCTATTCCTAGAGTGCCCCGAGAGTTAGGGGAACATAGCGGGGGCCAGGCAGAGGACATTGGCTACTTTGAGTGTGATTTGTAATCAGGTGGTCAAATCAATATTGCCATTAACACGGATGATCCTAAGCACAGAATCTAGCTGTGGATTTCGTTGTTTGTAATCTAGCCAGTTTGAGAAACTATTACCCTAAGAAACTGCAACAGTCAACAGTCCCTGCTCATGGAAATTACACAGTTTCCACCCCAGCTCCTGACCATATTTCCCCAGAATCATTGTTGAAGTACAAGTTTAAATAAAGCTGAAATTCATCCTAAAACAAGCACTTCCTACCAAGACCGAGTAGCCACAGACCTTTTGAAATTATCCACCACACAAAAGCCTCCACTTCCAAATGTCTCTGTTTCAACATTTACTTTGTTTCCAGCTTGACGGAATGGCATATGAAAGAAAGCATCTTGTACTTGCTTCCAAGTAATGACTTTGTTAAGAGATTTATTCCTCTCACTCCAGTACATGTTTCCAAATTATTGTGATTTTTAAGATTGATTTTGGGATGATTCCAGAATTTCAAAATCCCATGTGCCTAGACTTTCCAAGATGCGGAATGTGAGCCTTCTAGTACTACCTCTCAGGGAATGACCACACCTTCTCTCTTTGTGGGCTTCCTTTTTTATGTCCTTATCTAAAATGTGTTTCTGTAGGACTTTTCTTGTCTTCTTTAATCTCCACACGTTTCGTGAAGTCACTCAGTCATGTCCGACTCTTTGGGACCCTATGAACTGTAGCCTACCAGGCTCCATCCATGGGATTTTCCAGGCAAGAATACTGGAGTGGGTTTCCTTCTCCAGGGGATCTTTCCAACCCAGGGATCGAACCTGAGTCTCCCACATTGCAGGCAGACGTTTTACCGTCTGAGTCACCTTTAGAGATCTTATCTAGTCCGATGCTTTGTAAAACAGATGTATGGACATGTGGAGAAAATAAAATTAAGGACTCTATTCATAGAAAAATGTGCATATATATGTCATATTCACAATACAGAAAGAAAGTGAAGTCACTTAGTCGTGTCCGACTCTTTGTGACCCCATGGACTGTAGCCTACCACGCTCTTCCGTGCATGGGATTTTCCAGGCAATAGTACTGGAGTGGGTTGCTGTTTCCTCCTCCAGGGGACCTTCCCAAGCCAGGGATTGAACCCAGGGCTCCTGCATTGTAGGCAGATGCTTTACCATCTCAGCCTAGGTTCTTTTAAAAACATAGCTCGAAGGGATTTTAGTGCAAATAGTCAAATGGACAAATGCTCCCAAGAAGCAGAAGTGTGGAACCAGGGTACCATGGATTCAGTATTTGTATCCCTCCAAAATTCCTATGTTGAAACTCAATCCCCAGTGTCACAGTATTTGGAGGACCTCTGGGAGGCACTTAGGTCATGAGGGTGGATTACTCATGAAAGAGATTAGTGCCCTGATAGAGGGGACACGGGGAGCTCTCCACCTCAGCTTCCTATGAGGACACAGCAAGGAGACAGGTGTCTTTGAAGCAGGAAGCAGGCCCTTACCATACCTTACCGTAACACCAATCTGCTAGTGACTTGAATCTAGTCTTCCCAGTCTCCAGAACCGTGAGAAACACATGCTTGTTGTTTATTACATTTGGTTTCTATTCTATTACAGCCACCTAGTCTATTATGATGATGAACAGGGAGGTGATGATCAGGGAGGCCTGGCGTGCTGCGATTCATGGGGTCGCAAAGAGTCGGACACGACTGAGCGACTGAACTGAACTGAGTCTATTATATTTGGTTTCCTAGTGGCTCAGATGATAAAGAATCTGCCTACAATGCAGGAGACTTAGGTTCTATCCCTGGGTCAGGAAGATGCTCCTGGAGAAGGGAATGGCCACCCACTCCAGTATTCTTGCCTGGAGAATCCCATGGACAGAGGACCCTGATGGGCTACAGTCCATGGGGTCGCAAAGAGTCAGACACGATTGAGTGAAAAACACCCACATAGCATATTGAATGGGCTAAGATGTGGGGAAAGTGTAACAATAAAGGAGAAAAAAAGCCTATATAAAAGATATGTTTTCAAATTGAGTTCTGTGAATACTGAGTGTGTAATCCCACTTGGACTATCTGGGGAAATTTATGGTAAGGATCTCAGGATTCAAGGAATGTAAAGAAGAAGCAATTACCCATCAGATCCTGTCTCCCATTGAGTGTTCCTTTATGAGTCGTAAATTCCCTGAACTTCTGAGTTGCACACATGAATTCTCAGCTAGCTCCCACAGGTGAAACATATGCTAGAAAAGCACCCAAGCGGCATGCAGTTCTCCAAACTGCTAGCTGGCTGCAAGCTTTACAGAAGAGTTTATATGGGAAGATGTTTTGCAGCTGTAGTTCTATCATGTGTAAACAGTTCCAAGTCATAACTGGTATTCATCATCTCCTTCCTTAGAGCTCCTTCATGCAGCTCGTGTGGGTTTCTTGCCCAAAGGGGTGACCCAGCCTTCAAGGAGTCTGGCACTTGGCTGACTTGTCTGTGGCAGACCTGGGTTCTGTGCTAAGTCACCTCACTTGTGTCCAACAATGTGTGACGGTCCTAAATGGCTGCAATTATCCAGTTCAGTTCAGTCGCTCACTTGTGTGCGACACTTTGCGACCCCATGAACCGCAGCACTCCAGGCCTCCCTGTCCATCACCAACTCCTGGAGTTCACCCAAACCCATGTCCATTAAATCAGTGATGCCATCCAGCCTTCTCATCCTCTGTCGTCCCCTTCTCCTCCTTCTTTCCCAGCATCAGGGTCTTTTCCAATGAGTCAGTTCTTTGCATCAGGTGGCCAAAGGACAGGAGTTTCAGCTTCAGCATCAGTCCTTCCAATGAACACTCAGGCCTGATCTCATTTAGGATGAACTGGTTGGATCTCCTTGCAGTTCAAGAGACTCTCAAGAGTCTTCTCCAACACCACAGTTCAAAAGCATCAATTCTTCTGTGCTCAGCTTTCTTTATAGTCTAACTCTCACATCCCATTCAGGTTTATTTCTGGGCCCTGAAACACCAAGATCTAAGGAATCTTCCTGGTTCCAGACATGCCCTCGTCCCTCCCCATTAAACAGCATGCACTCTGACTATTTGTCATGATCAGTGTAGAGGATACCCTGCCAGCATCATCACCTCTGGCTCATTAGCATGAGCAGCCCAATTTCATAAGGTGTTAATTTTAGCTTCCGGTTCATTGAGATCTTTACTGTGTTCCCAGGAAGAAACATTTCCCCAATAAAAATCAAAATTTATAAAAGAGTCTAAATTGTGAGTACATGAAACACAGTTTCCAAAGTGGATTGACAAGGGTAATGGGAAGAGAGCCAATGGTACCTTTATATTGCTTATGGAACTGATGTTATAGGTATGAGGGACCCAGCACTCTATATCGGCCACTAGTTTAACAGATAAGGCACGTTGCAAAGGACAGTAGACAAAATATGCATGGTATTGAGGCTCTGAGCTTTCATTTCACTTAACAGTTAAGAGGTAGTCCCCTCATCATATTAGTTTGACCCTTTGTGGTGATAAGGTGTATAATGAGACAAGCAGATTTGCCATAAAATTGTCTTGTTCACAGAAGGAAATTTGTATGATCTCATTCTGATGAACTTGGTATTTCCTAAGAGCCTAGATGGTAAGGTCAGCCAAGTGCTGCGTGTGGGAAAGCAAATCCATATCCAAAATTATGTCAGCACTAGTAAGATTAAACCACTGCCTCCTCCAAGGTTGAAAGGGTCTAATTTCAACGTGCCTCCAAATTGTTCAAGTTGAGGGCCAGATTGTCCAAACCAAGGGCTCTGGTTGTTGCCATTGACAGTTTATCCATTCAGTGTGGTCGCAACAGCTAACAGCCAGAGTGAGAGGGAACCCACATTGTTGGGTTCATGCGTAGCTCCCTCTCAGCCCTAATGGGCAGTCTATCCATCAGCCCATTATACAAATACTGTGCTGGCTGAGAATTAAGCTGACTGGCAGGCCATCTTGTCCACTTCCCAGCTGAAATTCTCTTCTGTCACAGAGGCTTTATGTCTGCCAGACATTAATGTGAGACATACAATAATCCACAAGCCTTGTACCTTACCCCAAACCCTTCAGCATATAATACTCCAGTCTTCCTTCCTTCCGTCTTCCAATCTTTGTCTGTCTAGGTCCCAATTCAGCAAAAGGAATGACCAATGATACTACCCCCAACTCTGCTCACTGGGAGGGTCTTTTCTCACCACTGACCTGTAGAACTGTACCTAGACGTGGACATGCAACAGATATCCATTTTCAGCTTACATCAAACTGGCAAGCTGACCCATCTGAGAACCAAACCAGAATTTTCCCTTTGTCGTTTGGTCATAGGGAACTCCCTAGGAGGCCACAGATGTGAGCTAAGAGATAAACAACACTTCATTAGAAGTAATTGATATGGAACTTCCCTGGTGGTCCAGTGGTTACTCCTCTGCCATCACACTTTAGGGGGTGTGGGATTGATCCCTGATTGGAGAACTAAAATCCAATATGTCTCGTGGCATGGCCAAAGCATAAACATAAATAAGAATTTTTAAAAAGAAGTACTTGGGGTCTTCACTGGTGGTTCAGTGGCTATGAAGACAACTCCTTCCCAATGCAGGGGGCCTGGGTTCAATTCCTGGTCAGAAAACTAGATCCCACATGCTGCAACTAAAGATCCCACATGCCACCACTAAGGCCCAGCACAGCTAAATAAATAAATATGTATTTTTTAAGAAGATGAAGTAATTGACGTGGAACTCTTAGCCACCTGGAGAATTCAGATAACATACTAACTTCAGTAAGAGGTACAGGGGAAATGGTCATTTAAATGACAGTGGGATTGAATGTCTAAGTGACAGGCAGTTGAGAAGTATTATGAATGATAAAGAAAAGGACTCCCTGGGAGCTTAGACAGATGCATTCTTTTGAAGTCCGAGAAAGCTGAGGACCTACCCAAAACTTAGTCATCTAAAGAACCCAGCTGCAAAGAAGGTAGAAGAACTCTTCACCAAGAAAACTTGTTTTATCAAAATCAGGTCCCTAAGTGTCAAAACATCTATTTCTGCTTTATTGACTATGCCAAAGCCTTTGACTGTGTGGATCACAATAAACTGTGGAAAATTCTGAAAGAGATGGAGATGCCAGACCACCTGACCTGCCTCTTGAGACATCTGTATGCAGGTCAGGAAGCAACAGTTAGAACTGGACATAGAACAACAGACTGGTTCCAAATAGGAAAAGCAGTACTTCAAGGCTGTATATTCCCACCCTGCTTATTTAACTTACATGCAGAGTACATCATGAGAAACACTGGACTGGAGGAAGCACAAGCTGAATGAAATCAAGATTGCCAGGAGAAATATCAATAACCTCAGATATGCAGATGACACCACCCTTATGGCAGAAAGTGAAGAAGAACTAAAGAGCCTCTTGATGACAGTGAAAGAGGAGAGTGAAAAAGTTGGCTTAAAACATTCAGAAAACTAAGATCATGGCATCCAGTCCCATCACTTTATGGGAAAGATGGGGAAACTGTGGAAACAGTGGCTGACTTTATTTTGGGAGTCTCCAAAATCACTGCAGATAGTGACTGCAGCCATGAAAGTAAAAGATGCTTACTCCCTGGAAGGAAAGTTATCACCAACCTAGACAGCATATTAAAAAGCAGAGACATGACTTTGCCAACAAAGGTCTGTCTAGTTAAAGCTATGGTTTTTTCAGTAGTCATGTATGGATGTGAGAGTTGGACTATAAAGAAAGCTGAGCACAGAATTGATGCTTTTGAATTGTGTTGTTGAAGAAGACTCTTGAGAGTCCCTTGGACTGCAAGGAGATTCAACCAGTCCATCCTAAAGGATATGAGTCCTGGATGTTCTTTGGAAGGACTGATGTTGAAGCTGAAACTCCAATACTTTGGCCACCTGATGCTAAGAGCTGATTCATTTGAAAAGACCCCGATGCTGGGAGGGATTGGGGGCAGGAGGAGAAGGGGACGACAGAGGATGAGATGATTGGATGGCATCGCCGACTCAATGGACATGGGTTTGGGTCGATTCTGGGCATTGGTGATGGACAGGGAGGCCTGGAGTGCTGCAGTCCATAGGGTCACAAAGCATCACACACAACTGAGCGACTGAATTGAACTGAATTGCACATATATCAGGGACACATAGGTTGACTCCTCCCAATATATTGATCTCAAAGATTTTCCTGAACCACTTTACAGCCTTCATTGGCAACACAGAGCTAATGACTACTGACTTGGAAAGCACAGCTCCACCCAGTTCTTCTTTGATAAATTGCAGGAGACTTTCACAGTCAATAATTGTTGTGTTGTGTCTATGCAGGAAGGACTCCAGGACTGTGGACAAAAGACCTGGCCCGGCCTGGCTCTTGTGGTTATTTGCCATGAAATCTCTACTTTTCAAGCTATCTGTAAACCAGAGAGAACAATCACACCCTTGTAAGAGCCTGACTCTTAGATGCGCAAGGATGTGATAACTAATAGAAAATAATGTTACTGGTGAGAAGAATGTGTGATGCACCATGCCGTGAGGACACCAGGTATTACAGATGTTGCAAGGAAACTAGTTCCTCGTGCTGCGATTCATGGGGTCGCAAAGAGTCGGACACAACTGAGCGACTGAACTGAACTGATTCATCTTATTTGTTACTAGAAACTTTAACATAGATATTAATGCATGTTCATAACAAAATAGAATATAAGAACACTTGATTTTTAAGATAATTTTACTACATGTTTATATGATTAAATAATATACAGTTTATTATGCATGTTTTTAATCTCAGTAAAAGTAGAATCATACTTGATTATTCTACTGATGGATTTTTCTTTAAGCATGATATGTATGGTCTATATTTATGTTGATGCATGTAGGCACTATTTGAGTTATTTTTACTACTATTTAGTATGCTGTTCTATGAACGTAAATTTCAAAAAGCTTCTCTGTTGGAATACTCGAATAATTTTCAGATGACATCCTGCCTCCAGGTTTCCAAAGGCAAGCATGAAATTTCTCTGCATGTGTTAAGATGTATTCCACATGCCCATCTATAAGCCTCAAGTCAAAAGGTTCTGTTAATTGTAGGTTGATCCTCCATGTAAACGTTTCCTTTACCACAAACATTTAATTCCATTCACTGCAAAGGAAAAAGGGTATCTCAAGCAGAAGATGAATTCAGGGTGACTAGGGTCCTGACTGTATGAAACAATAGCTACTATAGGTTGAACTGTGGTTTTCCATTACTCTTTTCTTATCAACCCTTCAAGAACTTGTATCTTTGGTATCTTTAGTTGGATTCTTGACACTTAAATTTCATGGCCCAAGCAGTGTGTTCTAGTCATACTACATTTTTTCAGCACCATCCTTTTTTTTTTTCCTATATCCTCTGATCTATCTATTCTGTTTACTAGAACCTCCTTTCTAGCAATGACCACATACTGTGTGAATAGAATCTGTATATTATTTGAGTCTCAGCTCAAGCATCAAACTGCACTTGCCCTATAAAAGCACCATCCAAACTTTATTGTTACTTTTTGAATTTGCAAATTTGTTTTGCATCGGTTCTGTGGGTTATGACTGGAGTTCCTCTCAGAACTCTCAGAGTACCTGCCACATGGACCTGTGGTACTTTTAGTCAGATGAATTACTTAATTATGTTTCCTTGATTCCAAAGCATGCATATTTTAATATTCTAACATCTCCAAAGTCAGAGTGTTTTTTAGCATTGGTAATGTTTATAGATTAATCATGAGATTTCTCTTGTTTTCCTTTCACTTCACCTAAAATTATAGTTTTACAATTGAGGGGGTATTTGATTCTACACAAAGATAATTAATAATGGAAATGCTTGAAGTTTGAGATTATTTTCTCATTGTAGTGTTTGATATTTAATAAATACTAAGTAAATAATAATGTGAAAATGAATTCACTGTTAACCATCAATTAGTGCTGATCAGATCCTTTCTGTCCCTTTGTATTCTCAAGAGAAGATGCTTAACTATTTCTTTCTTGCAGCATTATCTTGTTCCCATCCCCCCAATTGCTGCAATTCAAAATTTTATCAGCTCAAGACCTCAAAATTTCTTATTGAGAAGCATTAGGTATTAATATCACTAGATTATCCACAAAATTTTTGCAGTTTTAAAGAGGAACATAAGTTAGCTCTAGTCAGGCAAGAAGCACATTCTTTAGAGAACTTGGCCCTAAAAATGTATACTGTCCTTCCATATAGAATAATAAATAGAAACACTGTGTGTGTGTGTGGGTTGCTTAGTTGTGTCCGACTCTTTGCAACACCATAGACCTCAGCCCAACACTACTATGTAGTAAAACAACTGTAAGGAAGTAAAATAAGTCTCCGAGATGCTGTTGCTGCTGCTAAGTCGCTTCTGCTACTGCTAAGTCGCTTCAGTCGTGTCCGACTCTGTGTGACCCCAGAGATGGCAGCCCACCAGGCTCCCCCATCCCTGGGATTCTCCAGGCAAGAACACTGGAATGGGTTGCCATTTCCTTCTCCAATGCATGAAAGTGAAAAGTGAAAGTGAAGTCGCGCAGTCGTGTCCAACTCCTAGCAACCCCATGGACTGCAGCCCACCAAGCTCCCCCATCCCTGGCATTCTCCAGGCAAGAGTACTGGAGTGGGGTGTCATTGCCTTCCTCTGCTACTGCTAAGTTGCTTCAGTAGTGTCCAACTTTGTGCAGCACCATAGACAGCAGCCCACCAGGTTCCCCCGTCCCTGGGATTCTCCAGGCAAGAACACTGGAGTGGGCTGAGATGAACTGACATTTTTTCAATACATTATCAAATGCTTTGAAAATAATTGTGTTCCTATGAGGCTAGTTCTTCACTAATCTAACATTGGCCACAACACTCAGGCCATAAACATTTGTCTGGATCAAAAAAGTTTCACCATGCATTTAAATCTAAACTGTTTATTTTCCATTTTGAATAAGAAAAATGCTAGAAACCATTTGCAGATGATCCAGAATGCAAGTCATTTCATATGAAGGGAAGGGTTTGTGGACTCCTTTGAGGCAAAAACCGCCTGTCCACATTGACTCTGTAACTGTGCCGGGACACAGGGGCCCTGGCAGTGCCTTTTTGTAAATTCCCGGGCTCCAGGGCTCAGTGGGAGGGGACACCAATCTCCCTGTTCTGCGCCTTCACTGCCGAGCATGCACACTTTCCCCTTGGTCTCCAGACTTTCCTGAAAAGTCAGGTACCAGGTGGTGGTCAGCTCTGATTCTGGCACTGGGAAGAAGGCCTGGACACATGGAAACAGGCTCCTGCCTGCTTATTTACCTAACCTCCTGCACCAGGGAGCCTTTCGTGGGATTTGCAGGATGATCATCAGTATGAGAAAGGTCATCTGGGTCCAGTTTAGACCTAAAATACAATCCTTGAATCCCAGTGAAAGTGAAAGTCATTTGATCATGTCCAACTCTTTGCGACCCCATGGACTAAGGGCTCCATGGAATCCTCCAGGCCAGAATACTGGAGTGGGTAGCCTATCGCTTCTCCAGCGGATCTTCCTGACCCAGGGATTGAACCCAGGTCTCCCGCACTGTGGGCAGATTCTTTACTGGCTGAGCCCCCAGGGAATCCCAGTGCCCTACATCAAACGTTCATGCTTGTATTAGTTTTGACAATATGGACAATTATGTGAAAAAACATAGTAAAACCCTCCTTCCTAACTCAGGGGGAAAATTGAAGTTGTGGGGACTAGTCTTGTTTTGAACTCAGGCTCCAAAAGAGTAACCTTCAAATGATACATGTATATCCTAAATACACACATTTATAGTATATCCAAGTAGTGGATGTTTTAAAGTGAAAGTACCAATCTTCTCAGCTCACTCGGATGCCAAGTCAGTGCTAACAGTGGCCCTGTACTATCCACGGCAGTGGGCCTCTCACATGCGGGTATGTGTGGTCAGTCACTCAGTGGTGGCTAACACTTTGTAATCATGTGGCCTGTGGCCCGCCAGGCTCCCCTGTGCAGGGGACTCTCCAGGCCAGAATACTGGAGTGGGTTGCCATTTCCTTCTCCAGGGGACCTTCCCGACCCAGGGATGGAACCCGGGTCTCCTGCACTGACAGGCAGATGCTTCGCCACCGAGCCACCTGGGAAGCCCAGCCTCTCTTTCTATTCCCGCCCCTCACTCCATGCAGTCCCACTGGCCTGCTGACATCCCCTGCATGTTTCTGCCTCAGAGCCTTTGTGCTCCTTACTGTATCTTCTCCCTCCGGTTCCCTCACCCCTGGGATTTCTCCTTGGCTCATCTCCTCTTTGTCTTCAGCTCTTTTCCCAAACGTCACACTCTCCATGGGCATTTCCTAATGACAATATGTTAATTCATATCCATCTCCCTTTCCTCTTTGGGTTTTTCCGTGCCACTCATCGGTATCTGATACCTACATGTTACTTTCTACTTATCACCTACTTCCCTTTACTGCAATGTTAGCTCTGAGACTTACATCTTGCTTCCATTATTCACTTCTCAATTCATACCCTTTAGGGTTTCCCAGATGGCACTAGTGGTCAAGAATCCACCTGCCAATGCAGGAGACACAGGAGACGCAGTTTGATCCCTGAGTCAGGGAGATCCTCTGGAGGAGGAATTGGCAGCCGACTCCAGTATTCCTGCCTGAAAAAGCTCATGGACAGAGGGGACTGGTGGGCTACACTCCATGGAGTCTCAAGAGTTGGACACGACTTAGTGACTAAGCACACTGGCACATAGTAAGTACTCAAATTTTTGAGAAAAAGAAACATTTTACAAATATTTGAAGATTCCTGGTTGCCATGAAGGTTACCATATTTAGGTTTGTAATTCTGATTCCTGAAAAGATTAAAGCAGGAAAACCTCCTAGGTCTAATTCCATAAACCCGTTATTTATGAGTAAAACATAATTGTTTTCATGAACACCAGTATAACACTGAGCATTGGTTTTTAAAAGTACCTCAAGCTGTAAATTTTATAAGGTGGTGCTCACCCTTCACATTTTAATAATTCCTCATATCATAATCACACAGTCAATTCAAGGAAGGTTTCATTCACCAGTTCACCCTTTTCAGTTCAGTCACTTAGTCGTGTCCAACTCTTTGCAATCCCATGGACTGCAGCACGCCAGACTTCCCTGCCCATCACCAACTTCTGGAGTTTAACCAAGCTCATGTCCATTGTGTTGGTGATGCCATCCAGCCTTCTCATCCTCTGTCATCCCCTTCTCCTCCTGCCCTCAATCTTTCCCAGCATCAGGGTCTTTTCCAGTGAGTCAGCTCTTTGCATCAGGTGGCCAAAGTACTGGAGTTTCAGCTTCAACATCATTCCTTCTAATGAACACTCAGGACTGATCTCCTTTAGGATGGACTGGTTGGATCTCCTTGTAGTCCAAGGGACTCTCAAGAGTCTTCTTCAATACCACAGTTCAAAAGCATCAATTCTTTGGCACTCAGCTTTCTTGGGTGTTAGTTCTAAAAAGGTCTTGTAGGTCTTCATAGAACCATTCAACTTCAGCTTCTTCAGTGTTACTGGTTGGGGCATAGACTTGGATTACTGTGATATTGAATGGTTTGCTTTGGAAACAAACAGAGATCATTCTATCGTTTTTGAGATTGCATCCAAGTACTGCATTTCAGACTCTTTTGTTGACCATGATGGCTACTCCATTTCTTCTGAGGGATTCCTGCCCACAGTAGTAGATATAATGGTCATCTGAGTTAAATTCACCCATTCCAGTCCATTTTAGTTAGCTGAGTCCTAGAATGTCGACATTCACTCTTGCCATCTCCTGTTCGACCACTTCCAATTTGCCTTGATTCATGGACCTGACATTCCAGGTTCCTATGCAATATTGCTCTTTACAGCATCGGACCTTGCTTCTATCACCAGTCACATCCACAGCTGGGTATTGTTTTTGCTTTGGCTCCATCCCTTCATTCTTTCTGGAGTTATATCTCCACTGATCTCTGGTAGCATATTGGGCACCTACTGATGTGGGTGAGTTCCTCTTTCAGTATCCTATCATTTTGCCTTTTCATACTGTTCATGGGGTTCTCAAGGCAAGAATACTGAAGTGGCTTGCCATTCCCTTCTCTAGTGGGCCACGTTCTGTCAGACCTCTCCACCATGACCTGCCCATCTTGGGTTGTCCCGCAGGCATGGCTTGGTTTCATTGAGTTAGACAAGGCTGTGGTCCTAGTGTGATTAGATTGACTAGAATTCTGTGAGTATGGTTTCAGTGTGTCTGCCCTCTGATGCCCTCTTGCAACACCTACAATTTTACTTAGGTTTCTCTTACCTTGGGCGTGGGGTATCTCTTCAGGGCTGCTCCAGCAAAGCACAGCCACTGCTCCTTACCTTGGATGAGGGATATCTCCTCCCACCACCCTTACTGACCTTCAGCGTGGGATGGCTCCTCACCTACAATTTTACTTAGGTTTCTCTTACCTTGGGCGTGGGGTATCTCTTCAGGGCTGCTCCAGCAAAGCACAGCCACTGCTCCTTACCTTGGATGAGGGATATCTCCTCCCACCACCCTTACTGACCTTCAGCGTGGGATGGCTCCTCTAGGCCTTCCTGCGCCCGGGCAGCCACCACTCCTTGCATGTGGGGTTGCTCCTCCCAGTCGCCACCCTGGCCTCCGGCGTGGCATTTCTCCTTCTGGCCGCTGCCCCTGGCCTTGGGCGCCACCCCTGGCCTTGGACGCAGGGTGGCTCCTCCTGGCTGCTGCCCCTGGCCTTGGGCACGGGGTAGCTCCTCTCAGCCGTCGCCCCTGACCTCGGACGTGGGGTAGCTCCTCTTGGACATTCCTGCGCCATCGCAGCCTGGCACTCTAGGCCACTGTCCTTGACCTCTGATATGTATGGGGTATATTCTCTGCAGCCAAAGATGGAGAAGCTCTATACAGTCAACAAAAACAAGACCAGAAGCTGACTGTGGCTCAGATCATGAACTCCTTATTGCCAAATTCAGACTTAAATTGAAGAAAGTAGGGAAAACCACTAGACCATTCAGGTATGACCTAAATCAAATCCCTTATGATTATACAGTGGGAGTGAGAAATAGATTTAAGGGCCTAGATCTGATAGATAGAGTGCCTGATGAACTATGGAGTGAGGTCGTGGCATTGTACAGGAGACAGGGATCAAGACCATCTCCATGGAAAAGAAATGCAAAAAAGCAAAATGGCTGTCTGGGGAAGCCTTACAAAGAGCTGTGAAAAGAAGAGAAGCAAAAAGCCAAGGAGAAAAGGAAAGATATAAGCATCTGAATGCAGAGTTCCAAAGAATAGCAAGAAGAGATAAGAAAGCCTTCTTCAGTGATCAATGCAAAGAAATAGAGGAAAAGAACAGAATGGGAAACACTAGACATCTCTTCAAGAAAATTAGAGATATCAAGGGAATATTTTATGCAAAGATGAGCTCGATAAAGGACAGAAATGGTATAGACCTAACAGAAGCAGAAGATATTAAGAAGAGATAGCAAGAATACACAGTTAAGGTCCATCTAGTCAAGGCTATGGTTTTTCCAATGGTCATGTATGGATGTGAGAGTTGGACTGTGAAGAAGGCTGAGCGCCAAAGATTTGATGCTTTTGAACTGTGGTGTTGGAGAAGACTCTTGAGAGTCCCTTGGACTGCAAGGAGATCCAACCGGTCCATTCTGAAGGAGATTAACCCTGGGATTTCTTTGGAAGGAATGATGCTGAAGCTGAAACTCCAGTACTTTGGCCACCTCATGCGAAGTGTTGACTCATTGGAAAAGACTCTGATGCTGGGAGGTATTGGAGGCAGGAGAAGAAGGGGACGACCGAGGATGAGATGGCTGGATGGCATCGCTGACTCAATGGACGTTAGTCTGAGTGAACTCCGGGAGTTGGTGATGGACAGGGAGGCTTGTCGTGCTGCGATTCATGGGGTTGCAAAGAGTCGGACACGACTGAGTGACTGAACTGAACTAAACTGAACTGAACAGCTTTCTTTATAGTCTGACTCACATCCATCGTGACCACTGGAAAAACCATCAGTTTGTCTAGATGGACCTTTGTTGGCAAAGTAATGTCTCTGCTTTTTAACATGCTGTCTAGGTTGGTCATAGCTTTTCTTTCAAGGAGCAAGCATCTTTTAATTTCATGGCTGCAGTCACCATCTGCAGTGATTTTGGAGCCCCCCAAAATAAAGTCTATCACTGTTTCCATTGTTTCCCCATCTATTTGCCACGGAGTAATGGGACTAGATGCCATGATCTTAGTTTTCTGAATGTTGAGCTTTAAGCCAACTTTTCCACTCTTCCCTTTCACTTTCATCAAGAGGCTCTTTGGTTCTTCTTAGCTTTCTGCCATAAGGGTGGTGTCATCTACATGATAAAGGGTTATATAATGCTTTTCCTATGGCAGGTATTCACAACAGCTTCATGATATTAGAAGTCAATTTAGCCTATGATGAATGACCTTTTAAAATGAAACAGCAACAAGCAGTAAACATAGACTTACTGATCTTACAGAAATTCACTGTGCAAATAAAACAAAATGAAATTTGTTTGCCTTTAGCATTGCCTATTTTTCTTCATTCATAATGTCAGACGTGCTCCTTTAAGAATGTCTAAGGCATAGGAAGCTTCAAACTTTTGAAAACAGGCCTTCTACTAAAGGAGAGAACATAGAAAAGCAAGGAGGGCTCTAGGGAAAAAAAAGAATTCCTCTTTGTATTTTATTTTTCCCTACTCTAAGACAGTAACTTAAATTCAATTGTGCCACAAAAATTATGTCCATAATTGGATCCGGTTGAAAAAGTTTACTTTTATCTCTATTAGTTGAAAAGATATGAAGTTCTTTTCATGGTGAAAAATAAAATTGAGAATAACAAAACTAAGACTAGAAAAGAAACACAGCCAAAACCATCACTGCATTCACAGGTGTTCATTCGTGTAGAAATGCAGCACTCTTTCCTCCAATCTGAGAAGCAGACAATAGTTTCAGGAAAGACTGTCCTTCCAATTTACAAAAATCCTTAAAATACTAACCTGCAGACAATTTCATTGAGGCTTTCATTTGGGGTAATAGATTCAAAAGGACTTACCCAAATCAGTTTTTCAAGCTTGCTTTGCCATTTGCACATGGACTTCATTCATAGGAAATGGTTGTACAGTAATATATAAGAAATGTAAAAGTTGTCCATCAGATAGCTAGATGTATGGCATTTTAATTACTACCAGCTAGATTGAGATGCTGCTCCAATTCAGAGAGTCAAGAAATCAGTGTAATGCTGTGTCTGGCCTGGACAGTCAAGGTGGCTCTCCCCTTGTTCTCTGTGCGTCCCCTGCTTGACCATCACCTACTTCACCTACACCCTACGCACCTCACTGACCTCCCTCCACACTTGCCCCAGGCCCAGCTAGTGATTGTTCTAATCAAAGGGGCTGTGAGGGGCCCGTTGGTTTCCCTGGTAACCTGCTGAGCCCACTTGATGTCAATTGCCCAGGTCAGTGGCCATCTCCCCCTGCCTCCAGGAGCAAAATCCACCTGCGTGTCTCGCCCGCTGTCTGCCGCACAAGGTGGAGTGCTGCTCCAGGACCATTTGTAGGCTGACCCATCCATTAATCCACTGATGTCTCTGTCGCTGACTCAAGGCTTTTTCTTGGGTCTTGAAGCTGGGCAAGCACAGGGTTTAAGGGCCTTTAGAGAACAGTCCAACATGCTCCTTATGTTCTCCAGAATGTATGATGCAATCGTGTTTTTCTATTATCTTTTTTTCTTGGAAGGCAATTAGTTCCAAGAGCTAAGCAGTTAGTGGGAAAAAAATGAAGATGCCCCCACCTACTCCTAATTAAGATTAAGAGAATTCCTTGTCACGTTAAGTGTACTTAGGCATAAAATTACAACCATCAGGACATTAAATTCTCATTACTGTATTTCCCCAGTGTGCTCTTTTTACATATATCCGTTGAAATGCTGACTGATAACAATCTTTTTCAAAGCCATTTCCTTGTTTACTTTTTCTTCTTACCTCTGCTTCCTGCTTCCCAACGCCAGCACCCTGTCTCTTCCGTTATGAAGTTTGAAATTCACCAAGTAACTGAAAGCAAAAGAAGTCCAGATTATTTCCCCACTAGTTTATAGAGGCTCCCCTGATGGCTCAGGTGGTAAAGAACCTGCCTGCAATGCAGGAGACCTGGGTTCAATCCCTGGGTCTGGAAGACCCCCTGGAGAAGGGCATGGCAACCCACTCCAGTATTCCTGCCTGCAGAATCCCATGGACAGAGGAGCCTGGTGGGCTACAGTCCATGGAGTCGCAAAGAGTCAGACCCCGCTGAGCAATTAAGTGCGTTGCTGATGGGAGGAGCCTGGCAGCTAGTTACTCCAGAGCCATTCTGTGCAGGCCCAGCAGGGGAAATCCAGGAAAGGACCCAGAGGTCTAGACCTGCCCGACCTCCCGCCTGCAGCGCAGGTGAGCTCTGAGCCTGTGAGGGCTGCCAAAAGCCTCCGGAGTCGGCCGAGGCCAGCTTCCTGACAATGTCCTGAGAGGCTGCTGCTTTCCACTACGCACAGTGCCCTTGAACTCTGCCGCCCTTTGCTCTCTGGAAAGGCCGACTTGCACCGCCTTGGACAATGGAGCCTAAAAGGAGGCATGCTGGCTTCATTATCTCTTTTAAAAGTCCCTTCTGAAGGAAGTCAGTCCACAATATCACTGTGGCTCCCTCTAGGACCATACTGTAAGGTCAGCCCTGTGAAAGAGTCATGCACTGGAGACAGCAGAAAAAGATAAGAATATTTGACTTCAAACCTCCTGGTGATTTTCATTAAAAGATGAATCTGCCTCAGTCTATTTCGAGCCTGTTTTTTATAACACAATAATGAAAGGTGCAGTGGGAAAAAGACTTCATTTCATCCACCACCTTTTTCTTGGTGCTTTTTCTCTATAAATGCATTTAGCAAGTCTAAAGGCAATTGGAAAGTGTGAGCATATGGCTGCTTTGCAGGCAGGTGAAATATTGTTCAATCAATTTAGAAAATTCAAGACCTGACTCTCCCAGGGAGAGACAGCAAAAGTCAACTTACTCTCCAGCTTAGTCTCTTCATGTGAAGTGACAACATGATCAAGGGCTGAATTGTGAACAAACACAATAAGCCGCAGAATGTCCCTTACCATTTCAAAGTTATACTTCAGGGCACCTGTGAGTCTGAGAACAGATAATTCAGTGCAGAAACCTACTGTCAATAGATGAAGTGTCTCTGATCCCAACGCTTAGTGATTCTTTAGGGACAGACTTCTTGCAGAAGGTCTTCTGCTGTGTAGAGTCAGGTCTAAAAAACTGATAGCTCAGTGGTAAAGAATCTGCCTGCCAATGCGGGAGACTTGGGTTCAGTCCCTGGGTCGGGAAGATCCCCTGGTGGAAGGCATGGCAACCCACGCCAGTATTCTCCTCTGGAGAATCCCATGGACAGAGGAGGCTGGTGGCTACAGGTCATGGGGTCGCAAAGAGTCGGATGCGACTGAGCTCAACACAATAGGCCAGCCATTTCCTGGATTGACATTAAAAAAAAAAACCCAACAACAATCTGACAGCATTTAAATATTAATGTGTTTCTAACATTTTAAAAGACCATAAATGTACTATGTATTATGGCTAAAATTAATTGCCATGAAGCATTGGATTCCAACTAAATAGATATTTGTTGTTAGGATAATGATATCAATATCATTGAAGTATGGATAGCCTCAAAGTTACCCTGGACAGGTTGGGTAGTAAATACAAACGGACAGTAGAGGCTTTCTTACTGCTCTGGACATACTGGCTCTTTTTTTTCAACATAGTAGCTACTCTTGAAGCTTGAAGGCAGAAGGGGACGACAGAGCATGAGATGGTTGGATGGTATCACCGACTCAATGGACATGGGTTTGAGTAAACTCTGGAAGTTGGTGATGGACAGGGAGGCCTGGTGTGCTGCCGTTAATGGGGTTGCAAAGAGTCGGACACGACTGAGCGACTGAACTGAGAACTCTTGAAGCATGGATTGTTTGGCCATCAAGGATATGCTCAGCTTCCCAGATGGATCCACAGCTTCAGATATACCAACTTCTCAGAACTAATTTATCCCCACCCCCACTTGAGCCTAGTACCCATTTATTCTGTCCTAGGGGCCAGGGATTAAGGAGATGGAATTTAGGCCATTCAGCATATCCAGCAGACCATTTCATACCCTCATATTTTCCTCAAATTAAACAGTTCTGTTTTTTGTTGAACATTTGAGCTACTGACTCCACTACCTATCTTCTATTAATCATATGAAAACTGTGTCTGTTATGCCACAAATATCCATATTTGTTTACTTAATCACTTCTGAACTCAGCCTGTAAATTCCTACTTTGAATTTTATATAATCTTTCAAAGGCTGTATAAAAATTGGCAGAACCTCTGGGTATTTTATAGGGATATTTCTTTGAAAGAAAGTCATCTGAGGCAACATCATAGGCAACTATAATTTACTTTTTCAAGATTCCAATAATTAGACTCACAAAGTCCTGTAGCTGCTGAAAATTATTAATAATGTTAAAGCAAAAATAGAGCATATTCATAGTTTGTTAATAATGATTAAGATCATCTGAAACAGTATATGCTGTATGGGAGACATTTTTTAAATCTGATATGTCAGTACAATATTCCTAAATCCTCATGTGGCACCAGGTGTATCATAGATTAAAGCATTTATCAAGTGACTGAATGAAGCAATAGTTCCTCTCTCAAGGAGGTTCTAGGTGGGAATATGAAAGAATAGAAGCGCAAGGTACATTTCATCTTAATAACACAAGTATATTAGAGAAAGACAATATTAAGGGAGGTGGTATTTCAGCCAGGATGAATTTTAAATCACATACATCTGATTTTAAAGCCCTTTTCCATTACCAATAGGTTCGGTGACTTTGAGCATATCATTTTCCTTTTTAAGCCTTAGATTGCACATCTGAGAAATGGGTATAACCAAAGCCCATAGCTTACCATCACATTGTTACTTTAAAAACAAATAAAACTTGAAAGCTAGTGGAAATCAGGGAAGAGATGAAGGAGTGGACTGTAAACTTCAGTTCAGTTGCTCAGTCATGTCTGACTCTTTGCAATCCCATGGACTGCAGCTTGCCAGGCCTCCCTGTCCATCACCAGCTCCCAGAGTTTGCTCAAACTCATGTCCATGGAGTTGGTTATGCCATCCAACCATCTCATCCTCTGTCGTCCCCTTCTTCTCCTGCCTTCAATCTTTCCCAGCATGAAGGTCTTTTCCAATGAATGACCTCTTCCCATTAGGTGGCCAAAGTATTGGAGTTTCAGCTTCAACATCATTCCTTCTAATGAACACTCAGGACTGACCTCCTTTAGGATGGACTGGTTGGATCTCCTTGCAGTCCAAGGGACTCTCAAGAGTCTTCTCCAACACCACAGTTCAAAAGCATCAATTCTTCGGTGCTCAGCTTTCTTTATGCAGAAGGCACTCTACTCCAGTACTCTTGCCTGGAAAATCCCATGGACGGAAGAGCCTGGAAGGTTGCAGCCCATGGGGTTGCTGAGGATTGGATACAACTGAGCATCTTCACTTTCACTTTTCACTTTCATGCATTGGAGAAGGAAATGGCAACCCACTCCATTATTCTTGCCTGGAGAATCCCAGGGACAAGGGAGCCTGGTGGGCTGCAGTCTATGGGGTCACACAGAGTTGGACACGACTGAAGTGACTTAGCAGCAGTAGCAGCTTTCTTTATAGCCCAACTCTCACATCCATGTATGACTACTGGAAAAACCACTGTAAACTTAGATTTTAATAAATAGATAGAAATTTTAGATACATGAAAAAAATGAAGGTTAATTCTAGTTGTCGTTTTTAAAAAAAAAATCGGAAAAAAAGTACTTATGTGCAGAAAATAGTTAGGAAGCTATGTGGTAGTATGCAGGAAGACACTGGTAGGTTTGAATAAATCAACAGTGATGATTGGGCTGTGATGAATTGGGCTGAGTCATGGATAATTCCCATGTCATGGTTTGTGACACATGATGGGGAGGGATACAATTAATTGAGGTGAAGAGCATTAGGAAAGAATCAAACTGAGAAGGTGGTAATTGAAGCGCTCCATGTGTAAGCTGAATTGCTAGAATTTTTTGCCTTTAACATGGAGCTGTAAAGAGTCAGTTGAATATATTGAATGTATTGATCTGGAGCCTAGAAATTTTAGTTAGAGAGGTGATTGGTATTTAGGATGAGAATATGAAGCAAATGAAACTGAGGAAGACATATTCCCCAAACTCTGCATGATCAGAAAGGTCTGGGTGCCCAAAATATTACATATAGGATACGATATTACATAGGATATGATTATGTCTTAATTATGTCCTATTATAGGATAGGATATTCCATAGGATAATATTGTGCCCATATTATAAATATTACATAGGATGCACATATGAATTTTATGGATGGGGAGCTGAAATTAGAACTAGAACCATATGAGATCTGCTGCTGAAGAAATACTCAACTTAGTAGTAAAATTTGAAGCCATAGAGTTTATAAAAAGTATGAGGGAGAAAGCATAGACAAAGAATGGAAATTTGACAGAAGCCCCAAATTATGTAGCAGAATGGGGAGGAGAAGCTGAAATAGGAAATAAAGAAGGCATGACTCAGTGGAGAAAACTAAGCTTAACTTCATAGGAACTGAAGGAAGAGAGTTTTAAGAAAAGCCTATGAACAGTTATAAGACACAGCCCATGAAATTGGCAATTTTATCATGATTGAAGGTAGTGCTGGAGACTAGACAATTTGGCAGGAGTTTATAAAGTCTATAAGTACTTTTCAAAATATTTACTGACTTTTTTTTGAAGTATCCAACATTTTTCTAATAATCAATATTATTTTATCTTTGGGTTCAACATGAGAATATCAGAAAGACAAATATTTTATTTTGAATTTTGCCATTACAGTTTGCACATAAGGTTAGTTATAAATGTTAACAATTCTCTGAATTACATCAAAACTAGTATCTCCATTTCCAGCTATTCTGCTGCCAAGGAGATAACAAATGAGTTGTCATATTTATTCCAGTAAATCAGAGACCAAATGGCTCTATCACTTTATATGAATAACATTTGAAATATCTTCCAATTTGCCTAAAATAAAATATTCACCCATACTGCATTATTCCACAACTTATTTTTAAATAAACTATAGCAAAGAAAAACTGTAGTATGTTAAGTATAACCACATGCAAAAAAATAGCCTCCAAGCTTATTTAAAGCATTATTTTCTCTTTTTTTTTTTTTTTTAAAGATCATACACCATGACCAAGTGGTCTTTATCCCAGGGATGCAAGGATTCTTCAATATCCGCAAATCAATCAACGCAAAATACCACATTAAGAAATTGAAAATTAAAAGCCATACGATTACCTCAATAGATGCAGAGAAAGCCATTGACAAAATTCAACATCCATTTATGATAAAAACTCTCCAGAAAGCAGGAATAGAAGGAACATACCTCAACATAATAAAAGCTATGTATGACAAACCCACAGAAAACATTCTCCTCAATGGTGAAAAATTGAAAGCATTTCCCCTAAAGTCAGGAACAAGACAAGGGTGCACACTTTCACCACTACTATTCAACATAATTTTGGAAGTTTTGGCCACAGCAATCAGAACAGAAAAAGAAATAAAAGGAATCCAAATTGGAAAGAAGAAGTAAAACTCTCACTGTTTGCAGGTTGCAAGATATAAAATCAACACAGAAAAATCCCTTGCATTCCTATACACTAATAATGAGGAAATAGAGAAATTAAGGAAACAATTCCATTCACCATTGCAATGAAAAGAATAAAATATTTAGGAATGTATCTACCTAAAGAAACTAAAGACCTATATATAGAAAACTATAAAACACTGGTGAAAGAAATCAAAGAGGACACTAATAGATGGAGAAATATACCATGTTCATGGATTGGAAGAATCAATATAGTGAAAATGAGTATACTACCCAAAGCAATCTACAGATTCAATGCAATCCCTATCAAGCTACCAGCGGTATTTTTTCACAGACTAGAACAAATAATTTCACCATTTGTATGGAAATACAAAAAACCTCGAATAGCCGAAGCAATCTTGAGAAAGAAGAATGGAACTGGAGGAATCAAACTGCCTGACTTCAGCCTCTACTACAAAGCCACAGTCATCCAGACAGTATGATACTGCCACAAAGACAGAAATATAGATCAATGGAACAAAATAGAAAGCCCAGAGATAAATCCATGCACCTATGGACACCTTATCTTTTCATGGATCGGAAGAATCAATATAGTGAAAATGAGTATACTACCCAAAGCAATCTATAGATTCAATGCAATCCCTATCAAGCTACCAGCGGTATTTTTCACAGAACTAGAACAAATAATTTCACGATTTGTATGGAAATACAAAAAACCTCGAATAGCCAAAGCAATCTTGAGAAGGAAGAATGGAACTGGAGGAATCAACTTGCCGGACTTCAGGCTCTACTACAAAGCCACAGTCATCAAGACAGTATGGTACTGGCACAAAGACAGAAATATAGATCAATGGAACAAAATAGAAAGCCCAGAGATAAATCCACACACCTACGGACACCTTATCTTCAACAAAGGAGGCAAGAATATACAGTAGAGTAAAGACAGTCTCTTTAACAAGTGGTGCTGGGAAAACTGGTCAACCACTTGTAGAAGAATGAAACTAGATCACTTTCTAACACCACACACAAAAATAAACTCAAATTGGATTAAAGATCTAAATGTAAGACCAGAAACTATAAAACTCCTTTTTTTTAAAATGATTTTTTTTTTTTTTTTGGCTGTGCTATGCAGCTTGTGGGATCTTACTACAAGGACCGAGGAGTAAATCTGTGCCCTTGGCAGTGAAAGTGCAGAATCCTAACCACTGGAACCACTGGGAATTCCTCTCTTTTCTTCTTTAAATCAGTGCTGACATAGGATTCTGAAAAGGAGAAAAAGTTCTTTCATATATCCTGGTACCATGTAAATGCATGTATATATGTGTGTAGGTGTTAGTTGCTCAGTTGTGGCTGACTCTTTGCGACCTCATGGACTATAGCCCACCATGTGCATAATGTGTTTATATATACGTATATAAAACCTATATAAACATACATATGCGTGCATGTGTGCTTAGCCGCTCAGTCGTGTCTGACTCTTTGCGACCCCTTGGACTGTAGCCCACCAGGCTCCTCTGTTCATGGGATTAGCCCAGGAAGAATACTGGAATTGTAGCTATTCCCTTCTCCAGGGAATCTTCCCAACCCAGGGATCAAACCTGGGTCTCCTGCATTGCAGGTGGATTCTTCACCATTTGTGCCACCAGGGAAGCCCCAAACATATCTATCTATCTATCTATCTATATATATATACACATACATACATACACATCTTTATGAATATATGTATTACTGGTTTTATGTATGTGTATATACATATATATAAATATAAGCAAACAGTTTTTAAAAATAATTTAAACCATAGGTAGAACTGTGATAGGGAAACACTTGTACTTCATTACCCAGGCCATTACTTTCTGAAGAAAAAAAGTAACCTAAATATAAATGTTTAAAAATGTCACGAGTTGACCTAATTTCCTCATCCCCATGGTTATCGGTGAATGGATTGTTGTCTGATGAAAAAATAGTGTGAACTTCTACCCTGGGGATTTTTGCAGTAGTTTAGAAGAGCAATGCTGAGGTTAAAAAGAATTCTCTTTGAATTTCAAGAATGTTTTAAACAGTAACCACTCTCATTCTCACATTCATTTGTAAGTAGTTATCAAATTTTTCAGCCTTTAGCATCCAATGGCTTGACTGTAGCTCAAAATGTCACTCTGCCTGCATCAGGGTCCATGCAGAAGTGAACCTACTGGAGAAGCAACTGGAAGGGTGGGCCTATTTGTTGCTATGTCAAGTGTTTGACTCCTGGTTCTAGCAATAATTGGAGAAGGCAATGGCAACCCACTCCAGCACTCTTGCCTGGAAAATCTCATGGACAGAGAAGCCTGGCAGGCTACAGTCCATGGGGTCACAAAGAGTCGGACCTGACTGGGTGACTTCACCTCACCTCTACCAATAATATTTCCTTTGTTACCAAAACTTTGCAAATTTTCATGTTAATCAATAAAATATAATAGCATTTTTGTTGCAAACTTGCAGTAATTTTTATACTGGATTTTCTTGGATCACCTTCAATTTGAAGCTTTCCCACATCTCCTATTTAGCTCCTTTCTCTGAACTCAGTGATTATTTGTTGTACTCTACCCTATATTCTCCATCTTCTTTTCCTTTAAGACAACTGCCATCCTGACCTCTCACCTTTGCCTCACACACATCCCCTGAAATCTGATTAGCTGTGCCTTACCTGTTATTCTCAGAAACGTCCCTCATTATGCCCCATCTAAGAGACCAAGTAGCAGGCCATAACACTAAAAAATAATATTAATAAATAATCCTTTCAGATGGCCCACCTTTTTGTAGTTAAATGTTCTAACATTGACTTCTAACATATTCTTGAAGACACAAAAGGAAGTCCTTTATCTCCATATCTCCATGATACAAATGGCTTCCTTTCCACAGTACAATTCCCAAGCATTAGACTGGAACTTTGACTTCATTCTCTCACCCCTGCCCTGACCTCAGAAGGCCAAGCTTATACTGCCTGTCTAGTAAGTTATGAGAACAGAAGGGAGTTATTCAATAAATTTCATCAAGGCCACTTAAAGAAAAATTTCTACTTGGTATCAGTGTAGTTCAAGGTAGAGGTTGATATTATTATGCTGCTTTCCAATTTTCTCTCCATGGATTTTGTACTCTTTAAACTGCATGCTTGCTCCTTGGAAGAAAATTTACGGCCAACCTAGACAGCATGTTAAAGAGCAGAGACATTACTTTGCCAAAAAAGATCTGTCTAGTCAAGGCTATAGTTTTTCCAGTAGTCATGTATGGATGTGAGAGTTGGACTATAAAGAAAGCTGAGCACAGAAGAATTGATGCTTTTGAACTGTGGTATTGGAGAAGACCCTTGAAGTTCCCTTGGACAACAAGGAAATCCAAACAGTCTATCCTAAAGGAAATCAGTCCTGAATATTCATTGAAAGGACTGATGCTGAAGCTGAAACTCCAGTACTTTGGCCACCTCATGCGAAGAACTGACTCATTGGAAAAGACTCTGATGCTGGTAAAGATTGAAGGCAGGAGGAGAAGGGGATGACAGAGGATGAGATGGTTGGATGGCATCATCAACTCCATGGACATGAGTTTGAGCAAATTCCAGGAGCCGGTGATGGACAGGGAGTCCTGGCATGCTGCAGTCCATGGAGTCACAGAGTCGGACATGACTGAGCGACTGAACTGAATCGAAACTGCATGAGATGTAAAGTATAAGGGAAATAAGAAAAAACTATATTTCATATAGAGAAGCAATAAACTTAACAATATCATCAACTCCAAGAAGTGGTCCTAAAACATATATGAATTCTAAAAAGGTCTGGATGCCTCTGTAAATAACGGAACCATAACTAGGAATGAAAAGAAGGTGTGAGTGTTGTACTGCATCTCACTTGATGGGTGTGTGACCCACTCAAGCAAGTGGGTGTGGCCCACTCGAGCAAGCTTTCCAGGGTATGACCCTCATAAACCCTCTTGGCAACATGACACAAAACAAGATGGCAGATGAAAATGGCCCTTCATTGGCTGCCCACTTTCACTGCACTGCCGGTGAAAATAGACTTGCTAAATCACTTCAGGACAGTCGTTTAATTCCATCCTGATCAAATTTTACAGGTCTGTGATTCAAATTATTCCACGTTGTCAGCTGCAAGACTTCATCAGGAATGAATTTGTTCTGCTTGGAATCCTTAGTTAGTATTCGAGGAAGACCTCTGTGATTAGCCAAATCAAAACCTTTCAAGAGCAGCCACAGCCACATTCAGACTGAATCTCTGCAGTTGACTTTTCAAACAAAACATTATCTTCTCTCTAATCAAGTTCTAAAACACATGATTTTGTTTCTAACTTTCAGTAAATAATTGAACTGTGAGCTAGCTGCAAAATCTGAAGGAGCTAAGCGTCACACACCAGCTTCCCCAGGTAAGTGAGGTGCCCCCTTTTAAAGCCATTCCTATAAAGCCTCTGGGTCCTCTCATCCTAGTTGGACACTGAAAATGAAATCAGTGAGACCTTTTAGACTCCTTTTGCCAAGGAGAGCAGTTGAAGCCAAGCAACTCAAATTTGCATGAAAAATCCCAACAGGAGCACAAGAGGGAAGTCTTTGCCTGACCAAACAAAGACACATCCACCCCACTTAGCAGCTGAACCTGCTTTAAGTTAACTGCCCTGCATTTTGCAGGAAGCTCATTTCCCAGACCCTCCAAGAACCTTAGCTTCTCTCCAATACCTAAAGCACTGGGCACGTTTCCCTACGTCTTGATGGAGACTCTAAATGCCACCTTGCAGTTAGTTGCCTCAGTCTTTATTTTCTTTTTAAGCTCATTGACTGGCATCTCCCCTAGCTTATTCTGATTTCTTGTTTCATGCATGGTTAGCTGTTTATTGTTATCATTTGCTGGTCGGCTAAGCTCTTTGATGACTGCAGAAGGCACGTAAGTACCTCCAGTTTACAGCTGAGTACCTTGGTTGGCATGGAGCTGTGCTGGATGCAGGCTTATTTGAGAGACTGGTGTTTGTTCCCAGTTTTGTGATGCTCTTACTTCTGCTTCAGAAACAGCAATTAAGCAAGACATCTGACCAGTCCTCCTGGATTGCGACAGAACATCTTATGGCCCAGAATCATCTGCCCCCAGCCCTGAAGAGAGGACTATTCACTAACATTGCAGAAGACGTATTTGATGATGATCCTTATGGCAATGCTACTTATAACTGATATATATTTTTTTCAGTAAACCTATTCTTGGCCTGATTCTTATTGTAACAAACATCTATCAGGTAACTAGATATGAAAGGTGGTTTTTGACCATCAGAAAGGATAATAATGATACTAGTTAAGCACTGTTTCTTTATTCTTTTTTTTAAAAAAATAACCTTATTTATTTTTGGCTGCACTGGGTCTTTGTTGCTGTGCGGGCTTTCTCTAGTTTTGGAGAGCAGGGGCTACTCTCTAGCTGTGGCCTGCAGGCTTCTCTTGTTGCCAAGCACGGGCTCTAGGGCGCTTGGGCTTCAGTAGTTGTGGCGAGTGGGCTCAGTAGTTAACGTTTCTGGGGCTTCTGAGCGCGGGAACAGTAGCTGTGGCACACCGGCTCAGCTGCCCTGCGGCGTGCGGGATCCTCCTGGGCCAAGGATCTATGTGGTGTTTCCTGTACCAGCAGGAGGATTCCTCACCACTGAGCCACCAGCCTGGGTGTCTGCGTGCTCAGTCGGGTCCCAGTCTTAGCAACTCCATCGACTACACAGTCAGTGTAGCCCGCCAGGCTCCTCTGTCCATGGAACTTTCCAAGGAAGCCCAGACATTTTGGCTTTGAGGAGAAATATCAAAATTAACAACTAGGAGGATTCCCTACCCTCCAACCTAGAGAAAAATTCTGCTAGTTTTGCTGTCTGTGTATGTGCAGGAGAGTGGGAAACAACGAAAGAAAGAAAGAAAAAAAGAATTAATGTGGTGCTGAACTGAGGATCTTGCTTCCTGTAGAAAATGAAAGACATCTTAATTTGTTATAATCCTGGGCTGCGCATGGGACCATGAAGAGCCCAGGTGAGTGTATAGTTATGACAGTCAAGGTGGCCGTCCTCTTGTTCTCTGTGTGGCCCCTACTCACCTCACAGATCTCCTGACAGCTTGCCCCCACACAGCTAACGCTTCTTCTAATCAAAGCGGCCATGAGGGGCTAGTCCCTCTGCTGGTTTCCCTGGTAACCCGGTGAGCCAATGTGACGTCATTTCCTCCTTCAACTGGGACCCGCCCCTTGCACCCAGAGCAAGCCTGCCGCAATATTTTGTCTGCCATTTGGCTGCACACCATGAGATGACACTACAGGACCCTGCTTCAGACATGTAAGCTCCCCACCCATTAAATCAACAGTCCCCAACATTTTTGGCACCAGGGACCGGTTTTGTGAAAGACAATTTTTCCACAGACCAGGGTAGCTGTGGAACGGTTTTGGTTTCGCCCGTCACTATGTTCCTGTCATGTAGCCTGGCTCCTAACAGGCCACAGACTGGCACCGGTCCTTGGCCCATGGGTAGGGGACCTCTGCATTAAACCATTGAAGTCTGCCATTGATCCCGGCTCTTTCTTTAGTCTGGAAGCTAGACAAGCCCAGGCCTTGCAGGTCCACTGGGTATAACCCAACAATGCGATTCCCAAATCTGAGGTGACAGACACATGCCTCTGGAAGTTATATTTGAAAGAGTTGTTGTTTAGGTGCTCAGTCATGTCCGACTCTTTCACGACCTCATGGACTGTAGCCCAGCAGGCTCCTCTATCCGTGGGATTTCCCAGGCAAGAATACTGGAGTGGGTTGCCATTTCCTTCTCCAGGGGATCTTCACGACCCAGGGATGGAACTTAGGTTTCCTGTGTCTGCCGTGTCTCCTGCATTAGCAGGTGGGTTCTTTACAACCAGCCATCAGGGAAGCCCCATTTGAAAGAGGAGGTGGATGATTTTGTGTCAACAAGATTTATGTTAGAGTCTCATTTCGTATTTGCAAAATTAGTGTGGTAAGGTTAGTGGGAAAGTGAATTTTAATTTAGAAATACTGAGTTTGTGTTGGCAAGCAGGGCATCAGAATGAGATATCTAGAAAACAAATTGGAAATGTAGTGTTATCAAGTCCAAGCTTATTCTGTTCACTGCACAACAGCCCAGTGAATCAGGGGAAGGAGTGGTTGGGTAAAGGAATGAGGACTTTATTCAGAAAACTAGGAGAAATATTGAACTCATGTCCTAGAGAACTACCTTACCAGGGTCTCGGGTCTGGATGCTGGTTTCTTTTATAGAAAAAGATGGGAGAGTGAGGAAGTAAAATAATAAGGCCATAAATTGTTCAGCTTGACTCCGTGAGTGCGAATTTCTTCTTTCCTGCAGTCATTCACAAGTGGGTTTGGTCAGATGTTTCCTCTGAGATAACCAAATGTATTTTAGTTCTACATTCACTCATGGAGGGTGCAGGGGCAGGGTTCTTGAAAATGGGCCATTATGCTTACTTTCAGCTGTAGGCAGCATCCCTTTAGCAATTTACTTCTAGCGAAAGCAATAGAATGCAAAGATTAAAGGAAAAGAGACAAATTTGTTCCTTCCTGTTACAGTAGTACTGAGAATTAGGAGAGATCTTTACTAGGGAAATAATTTAAGAGTTAAGCATAAAGATGTGTGGTTAAAGCCATGAAATGTGATCACTGAACAGGCACTTAATACAAGTGTCAGTCATGTTCCAGTCATTTTTGTATTCTCACTTCCTTAATACCTAGCACATTGCTGACTGGACTCATTGGATTAATGTACAAAAGAATAGATGAAGAGAGACAGGGAAGGTGGTCAGATACAGGGAGAGAAGAATCGGGTGTCATCTGCCAAGAAATTGAAGCCTTTGAAAAGGATTGAAATTTCATTCAGTATCAAAAGAATCTTTACATGAAAGGATACAAATTATTTCAGATGTTATAAACCTGGCTGTGTATTCCTATCACCTAGGGAACTTTACAAAATAATAAAAAGAGTGCCTGGTCAGATCACTTAAATTCAAATCCCTTGCAGTCAATTAAGCTTCTCTCATAGCTCAGTTGGTAAAGAATCTACCTGCAATGCAGGTCGATCCCGGTTTGATCTCTGGGTTGGGAAGCTCCCCTGGAGAAGGGAAAGGCTACCCACTCCAGTATTCTGGCCTGGAGAATTCCATGGACTGTATAGTCCATGGGGTCGCAAAAAGTCAGACACAACTGAGCGACTTTCACTTTTCACTTTAGAGTGGATTACAAATCAAGGTTTTTAAAATACTACTCCTCATCTGATTCTAGCTTTCAACCAGAGATGAGAACTACTCGATTAGATGATTTCTATGATCTCTTAAATCATGAGCATTACAACTTTTAGCAAAACTATATTTTTTATCTCGACTTTCTGAAACCTTCTCGGTCTACACCTTTTTTTAAATGTGTCATTATCCCCCCAGTATCCAGAGTCATTTTGGCCCTCGTTCCTCCCTCATCTCTACATTCCACCAGCTCAGACCCCGCCCTTGCTTTCCCGCAGCCTATCCTTTGCATGCATCGTGTCTACATTGTGTCTGCATCGTGTCTGCGTTGTGTCTGCATTGTGTTTCCACTGTGTTTGCTATAGTGTGGTTCACCTCCACACTTTCCCTTGCCATAGTGTCAGTTTGTGACACGATCTCTTACTTGAATTTCTTGACTCTGCATTCCATTACTTTCTTCCTCACCAAACTTCCCTTCCCAAACACAGGTCAGATGGTGCCACTACCTGGCTTTTGTGAATTCCTGTTACCTAAAGGATAAGAGTCCAGACGCCTTAAGCTTGCGTCTGAAGCCCTCCACGGACTAACTTCAGCCTGGCATTCCAGCCTCATCTCCTGCTGCCTTCTCCGCCCCTCCCAGGGTTTTAAACTCCAGAAAGCTCTGTGCTCAAGTCTCTCCATACACATTACCTCCTTTATGTCATCAAGGTTTCTTCTTTCCTTTATCAAAATCTGGATTTCTAAAAAAGAATTAGGCCCCAAACCCCTTTCAGTCGTCTTTTTCCTTGCCTAATCAGAACTGATTTGTCCTTTGCACTGCTCTCCTGTCACGTAGCGTCTGTATTACAGCACTTAACACATTATGTCTTACTTTATGGCTAATTGCTTTAAACTTCTTTCTCCCACACTAGCTTGTGATCCCTCAGAGGCCAGCTGCCCAGTCTCAGTATCTTCTCCTTCATTTCATCTAGCACTGTGTATTATAAAGAGTTCTTAATATGGCTTACTTCTCTGGCTTGAACTGAATTGACTAGAACTATGGCAAAAGTAATTTTATCTAAAAGTTAAAAAAAAAAAAATGCCCTAGTAACCTAGTAAACACTTTTCCATAAGAGGCATGCACTGAACTATATTACAGCTGATACAACTCCATTTTAAACATTTATTATTAATTTACAGTTATGAGAAGAATAAACAAATCCATCAAGTTTTTTTATTTAAATTTTACCCTGTTTATTTGTTAAAACAGAAGCAATTAAGAAAACAGATCTGAGAGAAAGTACAGTTCATCTAACGACATTGTTCTTTTGGGACTTAAGGTAAACTGTGTTTGTGAAGTAATCAATTTGGATTTAGCCCATCTCTTTGTTAGCTAATGGATTCCTTTTTCTATTTAATAGTTATGGTAATTCTGTTTTTTCTGAATAACAATGCAATTAAAGTTTTTGAAAAATGACAGCTCTTGAAGCCTTGCTTTTCCCCCCTTTTGTTTGTAAAATGAAAGTCAAAATTGCTCCCATTGTATTGCCTAGGTTGTACCATGCATTAAGGAAATGTTCTACTAGAAAAAATAGTAAATGACTTTCCTAGTCACATGCTTTCTGCTTAACTAATGACCCGTTTAGAGGAGCCCTAATCAATTCTTCCTTCCCTAGGCATATAGGTGATACAATGCATGGATGGAAGCTGTAGTTATAGCCTTCATTTTTTATTTTTCCAATGATTTACAGAAAATCACCTTCCTAACTTGCCTGCAAAAATACTTTTAATGAGGCTCTCTAAAGCCATATTATAATCTGTGTTAAAGAAAAATGTCAAACAATGTCTATTATTTTTCCCTCCATATTAGAGTTTCTGTATCAGTTTGCTAGCTTCTCTGTTGTTTTGTCCAAGGACACTCATGCTGTTTGAATACAATAACTAAAAAGTAACAGCGTTACTGCCTGTGAATGAATATGTACCTCATTTAGTGAATCAAATATTCAAACATATGCTGCCATTTTAGAAGATAGAAATCTATTTTTTAATATGAATTACATCTGATCATAACAAATCATATACAGTTTCTGTTGGTAGGAGAAAGCAATCTTGAAATGTAATAATGTCTGCAGAAAAGGCATTATTTTTCTGTAGCTAAATGCTGCAAACTAGAGACAGTTGAAACACTATATGAATAGTCACACTTATTCATAGTTCTATTCCTATAAAAAGTCTTAAGTTTTATATTAAACAAAATAATGTTACATTGGTAATATTTGTCTGTGTTTGGGTGGGGAGTGAAGAGAAGTGAAAGTCACTCAATCATGTCTGACTCTTTGAGACCCCATAGTCCATGAGATTCTCCAGGCCCAGAATACTGGAGTGGTACCTGTTCCCTTCTCCCAGGGAACTTCCCAACCCAGGGATAGAACCCAGGTCTCCCACATTGCAGGCAGATTCTTTACTGCCTGAGCCAACGTAGAGAGGAGGGAAGGAGGTTCTTTATTTGTAGCTCGCTTGTCCATTACTGTCCCAAGTAGCTACAAAAGTGAAAGTTGTATCAAGGACACTTCTCTTAGTCTGTTTGAAGTCTGCTCACACATCTTTGTTTCCTATATATTCACCTATTTCTTTCTGCGACCCCATGAATCGCAGCACGCCAGGCCTCCCTGTTCATCACCATCTCTCGGAGTTATATATTTTAAATTTTACATATGTTATTCACCCACCCAAGTTACATAAGAGTAAGGCTTTTTTTTTTTTTTTCTGGTCATGTTCACCACTGAATCCGTTGCGTCTAGAACAGTATCTGACACATTACAGGTGCTATTTAAATTTATATGGAGTTTTGCAAAGACCTATTGACTATGTCAAAGCCTTTGACTGTGTGGATCACAATAAACTGTGGAAAATTCTTAAAGAGATGGGAATAACAGACCACCTGACCTGCCTCTTGAGAAATCTGTATGCAGGTCAGGAAGCAACAGTTAGAACTGGACATGGAACAACAGACTGGTTCCAAATAGGAAAAGGAGTACATCAAGGCTGTATATTGTCACCCTGCTTATTTAACTTCTATGCAGAGTACATCATGAGAAACGCTGGACTGGATGAA
>SJYT01079960.1:109507-149318 GCA_006410635.1 Cephalophus harveyi | reverse complement strand
TTTTTTTAAAAAAGAAAATATATTTGAGATTTTGATTGAACGAACACTAGTTATTGCTTTCAACTCTGGAAAAAAAAAATAGTCACACATTCAACTAATTTGATAAACTCTAAAAGATTTCAATGCTCAAAAAGAAGATGGATAATAGTCCAAGAAAATGTTATTAACATATAAGGAACATTAATATTAGAGATGATAGTAAGGGTTATGAAACACGTCTGCATGATTGTTATATTCAGAAGCATATGGGTGCCTATTATGGCCATTTTTTGCACTAGATTCTGGAGATATAAAATGTTTAAAATATACTTTTTCTTCTTGTGAAGAATATAACTCCTCAAGAAAATCATAATCAAATGAAGAAGTAAGATAGGTAAAAAACTCAGTCCTCTGATTAAAGAAAAAAAGGATAGTAAGAGAACTATAAGGTAGGGTGATGGTACAGTCAGAGGTATGAATGCCTGTTTGGGGAGATTTATCAGAGAAACATAACAGTAGGAAAGGCTAAGCTGGAGCCTAACATATAGTTTCCTCTTCCACTTCTGAAACTCTTTCTGAGAGAATTGAAAAAGGATAATTTTCAAGTTACTGTGAAGGAGACCAATGATATTGAAAATGAATTTTGCCTATCCTCACTGCTAGTTGATCCAGGCATTTAAAACCTTCACTTAAAATTAATGAGTCCATCCGCAGAGAAACAAGTAATTCTGATCAGTATCATAATACAGAGTAGATTTCTATATGATCACCACTTAACCACTCACAGTTTTAAAAAAATTCTCAGCTGAAACTGAGTATGTTAGTCAATAAAGTTGTTGCTAATATATAATGAGCAACCTAGACAGTGTATTAAAAAGCAGAGACATTACTTTGCCAACAAAGGGCCATCTGTAGAGTCCAGGTTATGGTTTTTCCAGTAGTCATGTATGGATGTGCAAGTTGGACTATAAGGAAAGCTGAACACCAAAGAATTGATGCTTTTGAACTGTGGTGTTGGAGAAGACTCTTGAGAGTCCCTTGGACTGCAAGGAGATCCATCCAGTCCATCCTAAAGGAAATCGGTCCTGAATATTCATTGAAAGGACTGATGCTGAAGTTGAAACTCCAATACTTTGGTCACCTGATGGGAAGAACTGACTGATTTGAAAAGACCCTGATGCTGGGAAAGATTGAAGGCAGGAGGAGAGGGGACGACAGAGGACGAGATGGTTGGATGGCATCACCGACTCCATGGACATGAATTTGAGCAAGCTCTGGAAGTTGGTGATGGACAGGGAGGCCTCGTGTGCTGCAGTCCATGGAGTCACCAAGAGTGGAATACAACTGAGCCACTTACCTGAAGTGAATGAGGAAGGGTTCGAGTTGCCATCTGCCCAATAAATAACTGGCTATGCTTTCAACCAATTAAGTTCAATCTATCTTTTCCTCTTTGATCCAGACTGTGGCCATGACTGCCACTGCAAGCAAATAGGTGGCCAGACACTTCAGAGACTCTTATTTTTTTTCATTAATCTACTGTGAATCGATAGGAAAAAATAGTAATACCCATGTATTCTATCTATTGTGCAAGGGAAAGAGGAGACAGCCTTCTCCCCTGTAAGATAATTCTGCATGACAATCAGGACTCAAATTCTTCCCATTCCTATGAGAGAAGTATATTACTATGGCTCCATCTTTGCCTTAGTACTGCATCTTGGCTAAACAATGCCTATTTAATTTTTAAACACTTAATGAAAACATGTATTAGAATTTTGTTTTTGTTCTTTATGATAAAAATAACTAGTCTTTGAAATTTTCTGTATTCAGGTAATTTTGGGTATCCAATAGACAGTATTTGTTTTAATAACGAGGATAGATGATTGATTTCCAGAATCTTATGGCCACTATTTTGTATTGACAATGGGAAGTCATTAAGGGTTTTAATCAGGATAGTAAGTGAAGTGAAAGTGAAGGCGTTCAGTCGTGTCCAACTCTTTGTGACCCCATGGACTGTAGCCTACCAGGCTCCTCTGTCCATGGGGTTCTCCAGGCAAGAATACTGGAGTGGGTTGCCATTTCCTTCTCCAGGAGATCTTCCAGATGCAGGGATTGAACCAGGGTCTCTCACACTGCAGGAAGACTCTTTACCCTTTGAGCCACCAGGGAAGTCTAGTCACGATAATAAGGTTAAGACTAAATCAGACATGGCCAAATAAAGGGAGGAAGAGCCAAGGTTAGAGTACAGAAATCCAGCTGATAAGAACAAAAGTTTGGATTAGGAGATTGGTGGAAAAAACTTAATGGATTTGAGGTAGATTCAATAGGAATTTGAAATTGAGCAGGATAAAGAGAGGCAGAAAAGAGAGAAATCAAGAATACCCACGTGGCTGACTTGAGGAAAACCAAGAGAAAACTGGTTTGAAGCAAGAAGCAATATTTTAAATTTTGAAGTTGCAAAATATTAGTTGTCTTCAGTTCAGTTCAGTTGCTCAGCCATGTCCGACTCTTTGTGACCCCATGAATCACAGCACGCCAGGCCTCCCTGTCCATCACCATCTCCCAGAGTTCACCCAAACTCATGTCCATGGAGTCGGTGACTCCATCCAGCCATCTCATCCTCTGTTGTCCCCTTCTCCTCCTGCTGCCAATCCCTCCCAACATCAGGGTCTTTTCCAATGACTCAACTCTTTGCATGAGGTGGCCAAAGTATTGGAGTTTCAGCCTCAGCATCACTCCTTCCAATGAACACCCAGTTTGTGTCCGACTCTTTGCAACCCCATGAATCGCATCATGCCAGGCCTCCCTGTTCACCACCATCTCTCGTAGTTCACTCAGACTCACATCCATCGAGTCAGTGATGCCATCCAGCCATCTCATCCTCGGTCGTCCCCTTCTCCTCCTGCCCCCATTCCCTCCCAGCATCAGAGTCTTTTCCAATGAGTCAACACTTCGCGTGAGGTGGCCAAAGTACGGGAGTTTCAGCTTTAGCATCGTTCCTTCCAGAGAAATCCCAGGGTTGATCTCCTTCAGAATGGACTGGTTGGATCTCCTTGCAGTCCAAGGGACTCTCAAGAGTCTTCTCCAACACCACAGTTCAAAAGCATCAATTCTTCAGCACTCAGCCTTCCCCATCTATTTCCCATGAAGTGATGGGACCAGATTCCATGATCTTCATTTTCTGAATGTTGAGCTTTAAGCCAACTTTTTCGCTCTCCTCTTTCACTTTCATCAAGAGGCTTTTTAGCTCCTCTTCACTTTCTGCCATAAGGGTGGTGTCATCTGCATATCTGAGGTTATTGATCTTTCTCCCGGCAATCTTGATTCCAGCTTGTGTTTCTTCCAGTCCACCGTTTCTCATGATGTACTCTGCATATAAGTTAAATAAGCAGGGTGACAATATATAGCCTTGACATACTCCTTTTCTTATTTGGAGCCAGTCTGTTGTTCCATGTCCAGTTCTAACTGTTGCTTCCTGACCTGCATATAGGTTTCTCAAGAGGCAGGTCAGGTGGTCTGGTATTCCCATCTCTTTCAGAATTTTGTTGTCTTAGAGTCATTCAAATGGGAGTAAGTAGTAAATAACTAATAAATGGCTCTAGAACTCAGCTGTGATAAATATACAAGCTAGAATGTGAAACCTTGGGAAATACTAAGTGATCTGAATAGAGAGCATCTAACCAGATGAGAACTTATCTGCAGCATAACCCCAAAGAACACCCTCACACAAATATAAAAACAGAAAGAAGAATTGCTTTAGATTATTTTGGAGTGGAGTGTAAAAGAAATTCAAGAGAAAGGATTTTTTTTTTATTTGGGCATGTTCAACAGCATCATAAGCTATTGGGAGATCAAGTAAATATGGTTTTGAAAATGTGCGTTTTATTCATCAAGAAAACAGTAAGCATGGAATTTCAGTGTCCATGGGAACCTGAATAGTGGAGATAAAGGCAGACTGAGGAGGGTTCATGTAATAGAGTCCCGGCCCCTTTGTGAATTTTGTAAGTGAAAAAAGAGAAGGTTGCCAAGAGGAAATGTTGGCATGTCATGTGTTATTTTGGATTAAGAAGACTAGGGCATGTCCCCATGTCAGTAGAAATGAGACACTAAAGAGGAAAGGTGAGGTGGTAATAGTCTTGTGATAATATTCCTGGATTCACATTCTAAGTCTGGATAATGCTGCATAATCTGCTCCCCTTTGAAACATTCATTGTATATAATGGTATTTTAATAAAGCCATTATGAATTTTGTGGTAAACCTATTGGATTTTATGTATCCCAGAATTTCCCCAAACAAATTTGATCAAAGAGCTTTTTTTTTTTTTTTTTCCTTGCACAGTACCTGTTAATTATCTAAAGAAACAGAATTCCTTAAGAGCTTTGTGGTAAGATAGAGTTCCTGAGGGGAAAGAAAGTAATGAGATTCTGTGCTCAAGTGGAGGGATTCATCTTAACAGTAGGATGAACCCTCCTAGTGTGACAAGATGTAAAAAAAAAAAAAAAGTATGATATGCTAGGATTATAAGCTTGATGGTGATACGTTGATAGCTACTATTTCTCTCAAAAGTTTAAGATAATATAGCAACACACAGATATAAACTCAGAAATGTACAAACTGAACTAAGCACCTGGCAACCCACACAGATGTACAAAAACATATGCAACATGTATATAAACTCACAAACACTAGCCCTTAAATATATATGAATCAGAAAGTGGAGATAACATAGAGCTCGGATATAGTAGAATTGTATTTTATGAAAAGGAGAAGAGTAGAGAAACATCGCGGATGCTCGATTGGTGAGGGGTGGCTGCGAGGACTCTGGAGCTACCCCACGTCCAAGGTCAGGAGCAGAGGCTGAGAGGAGCTACCCCACGTTCAAGGTCAGCGGCAGTGGCTGAGAGGAGATACCCCATGTCCACGGTAAGGAGCTGTGGCTAGGCTTTGCCGGAGCAGCTGTGAAGAGATAATCCACATCCAAGGTAAGAAAAACACCAGTAAGACACTAGGCTGAGAAGAGGGCATCAGAGGGCAGACAGACTGAAACCACAATCACAGAAAACTAGCCAACCTGATCACATGGACCACAGCCTTGTCTAACTGAATGAAACTAAGCCATGCCTGTGGGGCCACCCAAGACGGACGAGTCATGGTGGAGAGATGTGACAGAATGTGGTCCACTGGAGAAGGGAGTGGCAAACCACTTCAGTATTCTTGCCTTGAGAACCCCATGAACAGTATGAAAAGGCAAAATGATAGGATACTGAAAGGGGAACTCCCCAAGTCTGTAAGTGCCCAATATGCTACTGGAGATCAGTGGAGAAATAACTCCAGAAAGAATGAAGGGATGGAGCCAAAGCAAAAACAATACCCAGTTGAGGATGTGATGTGATAGAAGCAAGTTCCGATGCTGTAAAGAGCAAATATTGCATAGGAACCTAGAATGTTAGATCCGTGAATCAAGGCAAATTGGAAGTGGTCAAGCAGAAGATGACAAGAGTGAAAGTTGACATTCTAGAAATCAGTGAACTGAAATGGACTGGAATGGGTGAATTTAACTTAGATGACCATTATATCTACTACTGCGGGCAGGAATCCCTTAGAAGAAATGCAGTAGCCATCATGGTCAACAAAAGAGTCTGAAATGTAGTACTTGGATGCAATCTCATAAACAGTAGAATGATCTCTGTTCATTTCCAAGGCAAACCATTCAGTATCACGGTAATCCAAATCTATGCCCCGACCAGTAAGGCTGAACAGTTCTATGAGGATCTACTAAATCTTTTAGAACTAGTTCAGTTCAGTTTGGGCTTCCTGGTGGCTCAGAGGTTAAAGCATCTGCCTTCAATGCGGGAGACCCAGGTTCGATCCCTGGGTTGGGAAGATCCGCTGGAGAAGGAAATGGCAATCCACTCCAGTATTCTGGCCTGGAGAATCCCACGGACGGAGAAGCCTAGTAGGTTACAATCCACGGGGTCGCAAAGAGTCGGACACAACTGAATGACTTCACCTCAGTTCAATTCAGTCACACAGTCATGTCCGACTCTTTGCAACCCCGTGAATCACAGCACGCCAGGCCTCCCTGTCCATCACCAACTCCCGGAGTTCACTCAAACACATGTCCATCAAGTCAGTGATGCCATCCAGCAATCTCATCCTCTGTTGTCCCCTTCTCCTCCTGCCCCCAATCCCTCCCAGCATCAGAGTCTTTTCCAATGAGTCAACTCTTCACATGAAGTGGCCAAAGTATTGGAGTTTCAGCTTTAGCATCAGTCCTTCCAAAGAACACCCAGGACTGATCTCCTTTAGAATGGACTGGTTGGATCACCTTGCAGTCCAAGGGACTCTCAAGAATCTTCTCCAACACCACAGTTCAAAAGCATCAATTCTTCGGTGCTCAGCTTTCTTCACAGTCCAACTCTCACATCCATACATGACTATTGGAAAAACCATAGCCTTGACTAGACGGACCTTTGTTGGCAAAGTAATTAATGTCTTTGCTTTTGAATATGCTATCTTGGTTGATCATAATGTTCCTTCCAAGGAGTAAGTGTCTTAATTTCATGGCTGCAATCACCATCTGCTAACAGCCCCCACAAAAAGATGTCCTTTTCATTATGGGGGACTGGAATGCAAAAGTAGGAAGTCAAGAAACACCTGGAGTAACAGGCAAATTTGGCCTTGCAGTATAAAATGAAGTAGGGCAAAGGTTAATAGAGTTTTGCCAAGTGAACACACAGGTCATAGCGAACACCCTCTTCAAACAACACAAGAGAAGACTCTACACATGGACATCACCCAGATGGCCAACACCAAAATCAGATTGATTACATTCCTTGCAGCCAAAGATGGAGAAGCTCTATACAGTCAGTAAAAAACAAGACCAGGAGCTGACTGTGGCTCAGATCATGAACCCCTTATTACCAAATTCAGATTAAATTGAAGAAAGTGGAGAAAACCACTAGACCATTCAGGTATGAACTAAACCAAATCCATTATGATTATACAGTGGAAGTGAGAAATAGATTTAAGGGACTAGATCTGATAGACAGTGTACCTGATGAACTATGGACAGAGGTTCGTGACATTGTACAGGAGACAGGGAGCAAGATCATCCCCAAGAAAAAGAAATGCAAAAAAGCAAAATGGCTGTCTCAGGAGGCCTTACAAATAGCTGTGAAAAGAAGAGAAATGAAAAGCAAAGGCAAAAAGGAAAGATATACCCATTTGAATGCAGAGTTCCAAAGAAGAGCAAGGAGAGATAAGAAAGCCTTCCTCAGTTATCAGTGCAAAGAAATATAGGAAAATAATAGAATGAGAAAGACTAGAGATCTCTTCAAGAAAATTAGAGATACCAAGGGAACATTTCATGCAAAGATGGGCTCAATAAAGGACAGAAATGGTAGGAACCTAACAAAAGCAGAAGATGTTAAGAAGAGTTGACAAGAATGCACAGAAGAACTGTACAAAAAAGATCTTCATGACCCAGATAATCATGATGGTGTGATCACTCACCTAGAGCCAGACATCCTGGAATGTGAAGTCAAGTGGGCCTTAGAAAGCATCACTACAAACAAAGCTAGTGGAGGTGATGGAATTCCAGTTGAGCTATTTAAAGATGATGAAGCTATTGAAAGATGATGCTGTGAAAGTGCTGCACTCAATATGCCAGCATATTTGGAAAACACAGCTGTGGCCACGGGACTGGAAAATATCAACTTTCATTCCAATTCCAAAGAAAGGCAATGTCAAAGAATGCTCAAGCTACCGCACAATTGCATACATCTAACACACTGGCAAAGTAATGCTCAAAATTCTCCAAGCCAGGCTTCAGCAATACATGAACCATGAACTTCCAGATGTTCAAGCTGGTTTTAGACAAGGCAGAGGAGCCAGAGATCAAATTGCCAACATCCGCTGGATCATTGAAAAAGCAAGAGAGTTCCAGAAAAACATCTATTTCTGCTTTATTGACTATGCCAAAGCCTTTAAAAGTGTGGATCACAATAAACTGTGGAAAATTCTGAAAGAGATGGGAATACCAGACCACCTGACCTGCCTCTTAAGAAACCTGTATGTAGGTCAGGAAGCAACAGTCAGAACTGGACATGGAACAACAGATTAGTTCCAAATAGAAAGGAGTACATCAAGGCTGTATATTGTCACCGTGCTTATTTAAAGTATATGCAGAGTACATCATGAGAAATGCTGGGCTGGAGGAAGCACAAGCTGGAATCAAGATTGCCGAGAGAAATATCAATAACCTCAGATATGCAGATGACACCACCCTTAAGGCAGAAAGTGAAGAACTAAAGAGCCTCTTGATGAAAGTGAAAGAGAGTGAAAAAGTTGGCTTAAAGCTCAACATTCATAAAATTAAGATCATGGCTTCCAATCCCATCACTTCATGGCAAATAGATGGGGAAACAATGGAAATAGTGGCTGACTTTATTTATTTATTGCCAACAAAGTTCCGTCTAGTCAACAAAGTTCCATCTAGTCAAGGCAATGGTTTTTTCAGTAGTCATTTATGGATGTGAGAGTTGGACTGCAAAGAAAGCTGAGTGCCAAAGAATTGATGCTTTTTAACTGTGTTGTTGGAGAAGACTCCTGAGAGTCCCCGGACAGCAAGGAGATCCAACCAGTCCATCCTAAAGGAGATCAGTCCTGAGTGTTCATTAGAAGGAATGATGTTGAAGCTGAAACTCAGTACTTTGCCCACCTTATGCGAAGAGCGGACTCATTTGAAAAGACCCTGATGCTGGAGAAGATTGAAGGCAGGAGGAGAAGGGGATGACAGAAGATGAGATGGTTGGATGGCATCACTGACTCAATGGACATGAGTTGAGTAAACTCGGGAAGTTGGTGATGAACAGCCAGGCCTGGTGTGCTGCAATCCATGGAGTCACAAAGAGTCGGGCATGACTGAGGAACTGAACTGAACTGAACTGAAAGAAGCAGTTGCTGAAACCAGTGTCAGAGAAAGCTGCGTAGAGTTTCTCATGTCACTGGGGTCCAGGTGAAGAAGAAATAATCCTTTATATTGACACTCATTTACTTATAGTGTAATTCCTCCAACAGCTTTAAACAGTCTCTTTTGAGACTTCCCCAGTGGTCCAGTGTCTATAACTCCACACTCTCAATGCAGTGGCCAGGGGTTTGATCCTTGGTCAAGGAACTAGATCCCATATGCCGCAACTAAAGATCCTGTATGCCAAAACTGAGACCCAGCACAGCCAAAAAAAAAAGCAGTAGAAACAACAGCAAAAAATACCCAGCCTCCCTGTAGAGAAGGAGAATGCATAATTGGGGTTGTTCCAAGATAAAGGGTTCCCAGGTGGTGCTGGTCATGTTTAGTCACTAAGCCACGTCTGACTCTTTGCGACCCTGTAGGCTATAGCCCACCAGACTCCTCTGTCCATGGGATTTCCCAGGTAAGAATACTGGCTTGTCCTTTCCTTCTCCATGGAATCTTCCCAACCCAGGGATCAAACTGAAGTCTTCTGCATTGGCAGGTGAATTCTTTACTGCTGAGCTGCCAGGGAAGGCATCGTATATGATACTACTAGCAATATCATTGTGTCTATACACACAGTTGTCTATATGCTTTTTTTTTCCTTTAGTTTTTATTTTATTTATTAAAATATACTTAATTTGCAATGTTGTGTTAATTTTAGGTATAAAGCAAAATATTGTATATGTATAGGCCAGAATACTGGAGGGGATCTTCCCAACCCAGCGATTGAACCCAGGTCTCCCGACTTGTAGGCAGATTCTTTACCATTTGAGCCTCCAGGGAAGCCCATGAATACTGGATTGGGTAGCCTATCCCTTCTCCAGCGGATCTTCCCAACCCAGGAATGGAACTGGGGTCTCCTGCATTGCAGGTGGATTCTTTACCAGCCGAGCTACTAGGGAAGCCATATAAATATATATATTCATTTTCAGATTCTTTCCCATTATAAGTTGTTTCAAGATAGTGAATAAGTTTCCTGTGCTATGCAGTGGGTCTTTGTTGTTTATTTTATATATGGTAGCAGACATCTGCTAATACCTGACTCTAGATTTATCTTTCCCCGACCTCATCCCTGTTTTCCTCTTTGATGTTTTTTGTTATCTGTGTCTGTGAGTCTATTTCTGTTTTTTTAAATAAGTTCATTTGTATCACGTTTTTAGATTCCACATAAAAGCAATATCATATGATATTTGTCTTTCTTCCTCTGACATATTTCACCTAATATGATAATCTCAAGATCCATGCACGTTGCTGCAAATAACATTATTTCATTCTCTTTTATCATTGAGTACTATTCCATTATGTGTGTGCATGTGTGTGTGTGTATACCTCATCTTCCTCATCCATTCATCTGCCAGTGGGCACTTAGGTTGCTTCCATGAATTTGTTTTTGTAAATAATGTTGCTACTAGCATTGGGATGCATGTATCATTTCAAATTAGAGTTTTCTCTGGATGTACACCCATGAGTGGGATTGCTGGGTCACATGGAAACTCTATTTTTAGTTTCACAGGGACCCTCCATACTGCTTTCCATAGTGTTTATGTCAGTTTACATTTCTGTTAACAGTGTAGGAGGGTTCCTTTTTCTCCATGCCCTCTCCAGCTTTTATTATCTGCAGACTTTTTAATGATGGCCATTCTAAATTGATGTAACATGATACCTCATTATAGTTTTGATTTGCATTTCTCTAATAGTTAATGATATGGAACTTTTTTTTTTTTATGAGCCTCTTGGCTGTCTGTATGTTTTCTTTGGATAAATGTCTGTTTATGTCTTCAGTCCATTTTCTGATTGGATTGTTCATTTGTATGCCATTAAGCTGTATGAGTCTTTTTGGAAAATAATCTCTTATAGGTTGCATTATTAACAAATATTTCTCCCATTTTGTAGATGGTCTTTTTTAAAATTGGTTTCCTTTGCTCTGAAAAAAGCTTTTAAATTTAATTAGGTACCATTAGTTTATTTTTGCTTTTGCTTCCACTACTCTAGGAGACAGATCCAAAAAAAAAAAAAAAATTTGCTGTGATTTATGTGAATGTTCTGCCTATGTTTTCTTCTAGGAGTTTTAAAATACCTAGTCATACATTTATATCTTTAATTAGTTTTGAGTTTATTTTACATATGGTGTTAGCTAATGTTCTAATTTCATTTTTTTATATGTAGCAGTCCAGTTTTTCCCAGCATCACTATTGAAGAGACTGTCTTTTCACCCATTGTATATTCTTGCCCTTATTTTCATAGATTAATTGACTATAAGTGTGTGAGTTTATTTCTGGACTTTCTTCCCTGTTTCAGTGACCTGTGTATTTGTTTCCGTGCTAGTACCATCCTGTTTTGGTTGCTGTAAATCTGTAGTATAGTCAAAATTCAGGGCGTGTGATTCCTCCAGCTCTATTCTAGCTCTGAAAAATGCCATTGGCAAATTGATGGGGATTGTATTGAATCTGTAGATTGACTTGGGCAGTATGATCATTTTAACAATATTGATTCTCCTAACCTAAGAAAACAGCGTATGTTTCCATCTGTTTGTGGGGTCTTCAATTTCTTTTGTCAGAATCTTTTTTTTTTTTTCTGTTTCTCTTTCTTTTATTTATTTATTTATTTTTTTAATTTTATTTTTACTTTATTTTACTTTACAATACCGTATTGGTTTTGCCATACATTGACATGAATCCACCATGGGTGTATATTAGCTCCCAATCCTGAATCCCCCTCCCACCTCCCACCCCGTATCATCTCTCTGGATCATCCCCGTGCACCAGCCCTAAGCATCCTGTATCCTGTATCGAACATAGGCTTGTGCTTCGTTCTTACATGATAGTATACACGTTTCAATGCCATTCTCCCAAATCATCCCACCCTCTCCCTCTCCCACAGAGTCCAAAAGCCGGTTATACATCTGTGTCTCTTTTGCTGTCTCACATACAGGGTCATCATTGCCATCTTTCTAAATTCCATATATATGTGTCAGTATACTGTATTGGTGTTTTTCTTTCTGGCTTACTTCACTCTGTATAATAGGTTCCAGTTTCATCCATCTCATTAGAACAGATTGAAATGAATTCTTTTTGATGGCTGAGTAATACTCCATTGTGTATATGTCTGTCTCTTATACACATCTTACAGTGGAAATCTTTCTAAATTCCATATATATGTGTCAGTATACTGTATTGGTGTTTTTCTTTCTGGCTTACTTCACTCTGTATAATAGGTTCCAGTTTCATCCATCTCATTAGAACTGATTCAAATGAATTCTTTTTAATGGCTGAGTAATACTCCATTGTGTATATGCCTTGTTAGACTTATTCCTAAGTATTTTATTCTTTTTCATGCAGTAATAAATCAGAATGTTTCATTAATTACTCTTTTTACATTCTCTTGTTAGTGTACAGAATTGCCACAGATTTCTGCATATTAATTTTGAATGCAGCAGCTTTGCTGAAGTGTTATCCCTTAACTGCTTATTGTGGATACAGATGATTTTGCTGCTTTTGTCTTTTACCTTTCCTGCTAGCTTTAAGTGTGGATGACTTACTACCTTTATTGTACATTTGCCTTGACCAGTGAGTTTTCCATTTCATAATTTTCTTGTTTCTAGTTGTGGCCTTTTCTGTCTAGGGAAGTTCTTTCAGCATTTGTTGTAAAGTTGGTTTTGTGGTGGTGGATTCTTTTAGCTTTCACTTGTCTGTGAAGCTTTTGATTTCTGCAAATCTGAACCAGAGCCTTATTGGGTAGAATATTTTTGGTTGTAGTTTTTTCTCTTGCATCACTTGAAGTATATTATGCCACTCCCTGCTGGCCTGCAGAGTTTCTGCTGAAAAATTAGCTGTTGACCTTATGAGACTTCATTTGTATGTCATTTATTGCTTTTCCCTTGCTGCTTTCAATATTCTCTCCTTATCTTTAACCTTGGTCATTTAAATTACAATGTGTCTTGGTGCATTCCTCTCTGAGTTCATCCTGTATGGAACTCTCTCTGCCTCCTGGACTTGGGTGATTGCTTCCTTTCCCAGGTTAAGGACATTTTCAGCTATTATCACTTCAAAAATATTCTAAGCTCATGTCTCTCTCTCTTCTCCTTTTGGGACCCCTATAATGTCAACATTGTTGCATTTGATGTTGTCCCAGATATCTCTTAAATTGTCCTCACTTCTTGGTATTCTTGTTTTCTTTTGTTTGGTGGCAGTGATTTCCACTTCTTGGTCTTCCAGCTCAGTCATCTGTTTTCCTGCCTCATTTAGTCCACTGTTGACTACTGTGTATTTCTCATTTCAGCTATTATGTTCTTCAATTCTGTTTAGTTGTTTGTTATATTTTCTAACTCATCGTTGAAAACTTCTTTTTTTTAATTATTTTTTAATATAAATTTATTTATTTTAATTGGAGGTTAATTACAATATTGTATTGGTTTTGCCATACATCAACATGATTTTATTTTTCTGTGCATCCATTCTCCTCCTGAGTTCTTTGATCATCTTTACAGTCGTTACTCTGGACACATTCTTGTAGATTCTCCACCTCCTTGTCACTTAGTGCTTCTTATTTCTCTGTCACTTAATTTAATTTAAATTGATATTTATATTTTTATGTACATGACAGGTTAGTTATGATTCTCAACTTTGAAGCAATAGCCTTCTGTAGAAGACATCCTATATGTCTCAGCAGTACTTTCCCCTCTCATCACCCAAGGACCGGTGTCTAGGTGGTCGAGGTTGGGCCTGGCCAGTGTTGCACACCTGGTCTGCAGGCTCTGGGACTCTAGTTTTCTTTCTCTGGTGTTTGCCCCCTGATAGGGAGACTAGTCTGGAGTCTTGTGCAGTCTTCAAGGTTGGGGGTGGGTAGGCAGGGCAAGGCCTGGCCACTGATGGGTGGAGCTGCGTCTTGGCTTTCTTGTAGGCAGGGCCATTACTATGGACATGTCCAGAGGCAGCTGTGGACCCAGGATGTCTTTAGGCAGACTGCCTGCTGATGTTTGGGACTTGTCCCTGACCAGTTTGTTGTTTTGATGGAGGCCTCCCAGCTCTGAGGTTTAAAGCACGTTGGGTAGGGTCAAGTGTTAATGCCAAGATGTCAGTCCGCAGGGGAGTTCATGCAGATGAATGCTTTTGATCTGTTGGACACCAGTGTCTATGTCCCCAGGGTGAGCCACAACCATATACCCCTATCTTGCCAGGAGACCCTCCTCGACCAGCAGGCAGGTCTGTCTCAGGCTGCTATCGAATTACTGCTTGTGCCCCTTGGTCCCAGCGCACATGAGATTCTGTGGATGTTCTTCAAAAGTCAAGTCTCTATTTCCCTCAGTGTTTTTCCCTGCAGTCAAGTCCTGCAGACCTTCAAAGCCAAAAGCTCTAGGGAGTTTCTCTTCTTGTTCCTGACACCCAGTCAGGTTAGCCTGACATGGGGCTAAGTACTTTCACTCCTGAAGGAGAATGTCTGTAATATAATCTTTCTCCAGGTTATGGGTCACCCACTGAGAGGGTATGGGGTGTGAGTATATCATGAGTTCACCCCTCCTATGTATCTCGCTGTGGTTCCTTATGTGCCTAGTTGTAGAAGGTCTTTTCTGGTAGATCCCAGGCTATTTCCTCCATGGCTTTCTGCAGTTAGCTGGGAGTTTGGCCGCTTGTGTGAGGGGAGCTGAGTCTAGGCACCTTCTACTCCATCATCTTGGCCAGTCTTCTTCCTCTTGCTCATCTGCTTCTCTATATGATCCCACCCTAAACACCCCGAAAAACCCTCCCCAGAAAATTTCTCTTTATCAGTTACCATCTTATTTTTGAAGGTTTTCTTTCTTTCAAAAATAAAATTACAATACTCTTTCAAAAAGAATGTTCAACAATTTAAACATGTATAGTTTTCTCTCAGTTATTTATTCTAAATATTTTTAAAATAGCCTTTGAATTGAAGACAGAAATTCCTAACCTTTTACCCATATGCTTCACAGCATAAGCTAAATCCATAGGTAGTATTTCTTTCTTTCTTTTTTTTTTTTTTTTCACTTTTTGGAGTTGACAGACTGTGGTTGAAGGATAGTTATTCCTAGAGTAAGAAAATGCAATATGGTTGCGAGTGAGGAGTGTAAAAAGCTGTGCGGTTTATTCCAGGACAGCTCTATTATAAGCAGTTATGCCCCCAAGCTTTAGTAACATTTTGCTGAAAACTGGCACCATGGGAAGACAAAGGATTTGCAGATGGAGAATGGCAGTTACATTTTTGCATCCTGGAGTGAGGACGGTTGTTCACCTTTGTGGGTACCTGCCCCTGTGGCAGAAACTTTTGCTTGTGATCCCCATGAAAGGATATCCCCTCACTCACCTTAAGCTGTGTAAATCAGAAACACACTGACCAGACAGATGAGGATGAGGGCAAAATGGTTGTTTCTTTTAATCAAATTTCTGATTACCACTGGCTTAGAAGCATGCCTTTAGATAATATATTTAGAGTTGAACAGAGACGTTTTATTTGGGTGGAACTAATCTGGATTAATCTACCTGCATAAGTGTCTGTTTTTCACCTTGGGGTGGCTATGCATGCCAGGAAGGAGCCATGGTTTGGGGGGTCCTTTGCTGGGGAAAGATGGTCATTCTCTGATCTACTTGTACATCCTTTAAGAAATATCTCCCTTTAGAAAATGAAAATGTGATTTTGATATAATAATTCCCAGAAATTCTGGGACTAATTCTAGCCAAGAGGAAGATAGGGATCTTCCCTTTTGGTGCTTCTCCAAGAGCATTTATTTAATTCTCGAAATAATTATTTTATATGCTTTTCTCTTTAAAAATATATTTCTGTCATTCATGTAGTTAGGATATCAGTAGTTCCTCTGAATATTTTCAGAATCATTGTGCAGAAAATGATGGCATAACGCAGCTTAATTATAGAATTATATAAAGGAATGTATTAGACCCTGGTTAAAAGTTCTAAAAATTATACATTAAAGTTTCCCATTTTCAGGATGCAGAAAAATTCCCTTTCTCAGAAGTTCTATTGATGATTAATTTCCCTCTAGCCTTCAACAAGGAAGTAGATTTTAAATTAATTAAAACTTTTAAAGCTTGTTAATTTCTGGAGTGCATGCTCACTGTTTATGGAACAAAAGGTGCAAACTCTACTTTGCTGAAATGGCTTTGTTTGTATTATGCATCTTCTTGGTTCATTAACCCCATTTTATGTGTCAGCATTACACTTCCTTTCTTGCTTATATACGCCTGCCGTCTGAATGGTCAGAGTTAAGAGAATGCAGGGTAGTGGGCCAAGCTTTAGAAAATGACTTCATTTTCTATTTACCCGATTCTTCTAAAGCTGCATCCAGGTGGTCATTAATAACAACGACAGCACTACCTCCTTAATAGAAGTATATTAGGTGAATCAGAAGCAAATTTCCCTCACAGTCCAACTGCAGATTTTTCTTGGAATCTCCCAATTTTGGCATTTTCCTTTAAGAGTTTTTCAGGTTGGCTGGTCACAGAATATTGAAATAATAAAACTCCAAAGCTATCTAATATTAAAAGAAAAAGCTATCTAATATTAAAAGAATATTGACTACTTAAGAAAATCTATGTTTAAAATGTTACCCCAGAAAGGCCATATTAGTAAGAGCCCAACTGCTTTTTATTCATGGAAAATGGCATCATTTTACCCCTTGGATGTCATGTTTTGGGCAAAAGCTAATAATTTTATTAAGACTCAGATTCAAATTGGGGAAGAAGTGGGAAAAATACATTTTTTTTTTGTCTCAAACATGTGAGTCATTTTTAGGCAAATGTTCTGTCTCTGTAAACATCAGACTTACTACATGAATGATAATGATGCTAATATGTATGAAACACCCATTATGTTTCAAGAATAGGGTTAAGTGCTTATATGGATTATGTCATTAAACTGTTCTACATGGCCAATAAGTCAGGCATTGTTACATGTAAGGAGAATTAGACTTGGAGAACTTCAGTGACTTATCCAAAGTCACATGGCTAGCAAGTGTCAGAGACAGAATTCAAACTCGCAAAAGTCTGATGTCAGATTGCACTCAACCAGTCTCTTATACCATAACCCTTCTCAGTGTCTTAATAGGAAAAAAAAAAAAAAAAAACCTCTTCTATTGGAGAAAAACAAACTAAAAAATAGCAATTCTCTCTGTTTCTCTGTCTCTGCTAATTATTTTGGGGTATTAACACAACCCCAAATTGCTAATCAGAATTAGAATGCAGAATCAGCTGGTAATCATCTTTATTTTTACTATAAGAGAGAGGTTTATGTTGATTACGGACTACCTTTTTTTTGTTATCTGAGAAATTTAATTGTATATGCCACTTAAACTGTGGACAGTATATTAAGGAGAAATATTTACTATGGTTTTCAATACAACTACTTTCCAAAAAAAAACAAAAACAGAAAGAGATAAATATATATCCAGGTACAATTTCCAATGATATAGCTATATGTTGTTTATGAAGTGATGAAGATCAAATACCATTGGAAATAGTCATCCCACTGAGGAAAACTCACCTTTAGAATGGAAGAATTTGTGTACTGCTAATGCTGATTTAAGACTTACAAACATGAAAAGGAATCCCCATAGTGTCTGATCTAATCTTGACAAGAACAGTATCCAAAAGATCTATTGTCAGTCACAGCTCAAAGCTGCTGCCTTGGGAAGAAAAAATGCTTTGATAACTCGTTGTGTCAAAGAAAAGGATTTTACTGTGTGAAATATTGATTAAAACTTTAAAATAAAATTGGTATTTTCTGAAAGAACCTTGTAAAGGTAACAAAGAAAATAACAAAGACAATCCAAAGGGTGCTTTTGAGATTGTTTTCAGAAGGGTTGATGTTTAAAGAAAATCTTGTAGAAAAGAATGTACATTACCTTTTAATATCTATATCATATAATTTTTCTGCTAACAATGACAATATGCTTTCTTCACATTGCTATTATTACTTTTTATTTTAAGATCAAAGGGCATTCACTGTGCTTTTTAGTTGATAAAATAAATGCATTCCAGCCATAGACTTCAGAATATTATTTCTCAAGGTATAAGCAAGTAAAGGAAAAGTCAATAGTGCAAATAGATATTTTGCTGTCAAAGAAAAGTTAGTCTATCTAGGCTTTCCAATTGCATAACATGCTTATAAAATATTGTGGTGCTATCACAACAATTTTGGGGGGAGCTTCTATTCAATTAGTAGGAAATGTGATGTCAGTAAAGACAATAATTGCAAACAAACTGGGACAATAGGGGACTAATGATGATTATACAATTTAAGGAGATAGTGAGAAAGGTTTAAATCATGAAAAGTCACCCTTGATTAACTTTATCATTTCAGGGAAAATGAGGGTGGAGTGGGAATAAGACAAGAAATTGAATTGAAAGGAGGAAGTTGAATCTCAGCTAAATTACCCTAAGCCCTAAAGCGTCTGCCTCCAATGTGGGAGACCCGGGTTCGATCCCTGGATCGGGAAGATCCCCTGGAGAAGGAAATGGCAATCCACTCCCGTATTCCTGCCTGGAGAATCCCATGGACAGAGAAGCCTAGTAGGTTACAGTCCATGGGGTCGCAAAGAGTCAGACACGACTGAGCGACTTCACCTCACCTTCAGAGTGGGGTCAGAGCAAAGACTTGTGGGTCAGGCTTCTTTGTGTGTCTCCTTCCAATGCCTTTTCATTCAGTCCATCCACACTTACCAGGCACCCACTCCGACGACTGGTCTAAAAATGTAAGTTTAAAAACATGGCTTCTGTTTTTTGATAAAGAGATTTCTGATGAAGCATTAAAGTACATAAAGGTTGTCTAAAGATACCATGGTGTTTGGAGAGGAAATGTGATAAGATGAGGCAAATTATCTTAGTAAAGTGCCTGGAAAATAGTAAATCATCCAGAAATATCCACTGACATAGTATCAGGACCTCTGGGGGTACTGAAACAAAGGTGTGGGGCCCAGTTACTTCTCAGATGTTTACTTGAGTGTGTGACTGGGTGTGGGGCTTCCTTGGGGAAAGCAAAAAGTGAGGAGCAGACTCCAGCCCTCATGTGAGAAGTAGTTCTAAAGACAGAGTTTAGCTCTTGCAATATGAATCATATGACTTAAGAGAAGGGAGGTGTTTCTCAGGCATTCTTAGATGCAGCACAGGGAAATTGATGAAGAAGACAGGAAGACACCTGGGCTGGGGCTCTGAATTTGGATCCTGAGTTCAAATCCTGTGCCTGCCACTAGCTGAGTGATCTTGGGCAGGCTGTCTAGACTGAGTCTCAGTTTCTCCTCCGTGAAATAGACCTATGGTTGTACGTCCTTCACTAGGTTGTTGGACAGATGAAGAGAGCACATTTTTAGTGCTAGAGTTGTACTTGGAGCATGGTACATGTTCACAAGCTTGTGAAATGATTCGAGTTTGTAATATCCAGGGAAAACAATGGCTCTCAGATTTTTTGACCTGGTATATTTGCAACCACAACTCTTATTTTTTCTTAAAGCCACACAGGCTCAACTCGACCTTATCCTGATAGGTTGATCCTTCTTTCTTCCTTTTGTCAGGACTGTGGACCCAGTGTTAGTTTTTCTACTTACAAAAGAAAAGGAAGAAATGATACACTAAGCCCACTCATTTAAGAACAGTCCCCACGCTTTCCGTTTTTCTTTTCTACCCCTGTTGAAATGAATGTGCTTAAAAGCTCCAGAAAATTAAGATGAAACCGTGAAGATTTTTCTTTGTTTGCCTTAAGATTTTTTCCTAGGCATTTCACACATCATTCTGCAGAGGCATGGCATACTCTGGACGGGGAAACATTCTCAGAATACTCGTCTCTTCTTGACTTGGCCTTTCAGATTATTTGTCCTTCACATCATTTGATAGTGCATAGCCAGACAAATTCAATTATTTCCCTAACACTGAGCTCTGTGACTAATACTTATGCCTTTGGGGTTTGGTCAGAAACATTAGACCTGTATGATGTGTAATACAAAGTGGAGCATATTTACGAGCTGTGACCTTTATCATACATGGCGTCAATAAACAATTTAAAGACGAACACTCTGGAAGAAGGTCAGGTTAAGGATAAAAAGCTGTTCTCAAAAGAAAGTTCTCTGAGTGGTATTTAATTGAATCGGCTGCTTTACCTTAAAAATTATGGAAAATTTACCCTTTTCCCACAGGCCAGTATATGTCTATTCCTTGCAGTCCATGAGTGTAGCTGTAGTACAGATGTGTTTAGAGGTGACTCGAAAACCAAGGTGTTTGACCATGTTGCTACATGACGGTGACATTTTCTGATACAGTAGAAAGAATATCTTTTGTGTTAATATAATTAAGAGTGTGCAATATATATGTATGTATATTATTAATATTTCAACCTCTAACTTTCCTTATTTTCACCATTTCTTAGAATGTATTATTGGTACAACTAAATTACCCATAGACTTAATTGTCCCCTGCACCTGATTTATTCTACTCAGAGCTGTCCACACTGGAAGTCTAGGTGTTCAACACCAGCTATGTGTATTTCCCATCAGTTTGATGTCTTGCCCAGTTGACCCAATAAGTTGCAAACTTAAATGCTTAAAGCAGCCAGGCAAACAAAATGAATACTTCAAGCAGGTGTTAGATGCATACTGTATGTACTGAAATATATTTCAGGGACCCATGTAATACAACATAGAAATAATATTATTCTGCAAATTGCAACCTATAATTTTTTGACAGTTAAGATCTACCTTGCTTAGAGCAGTTGGTTTCCTTAGATTTGAATGAGAAACACTTAAGCCTGGATGTTTCAACCATGTCATCATTCTCTCAAACCACTCTCCATGTGGAACTGTAGCCTGGACCCAAGCAAAACTTATTTACACGGCCCATATTGAAAATCTATGGTTATGGGGCTGAATTTCGACCTCACTTGATTCTTGGAATATTGCTTATCAGAAATGGGCTCTGTGTCCTCTTTAGGCTGAAAGAGTCTGATTCTGGTGGATCTGCATTAATACTTCAAAACGGTGTGTCTTTGTCTCATCTGTCTACCTTTCTCATGTGGATCTAATGTGGAGGCTGCAATGTGCTCTGTTAGATTAGATGAGGAACACACTGTGGCCTCCACATTAGAGCTATATGAAAAAGGCTAAAGTGTAAGACCCACAGAAGTTCTTCAGATGCTCATCACCATGGTGCCTCGGAGTTCCAAAGAATAGCAAGAAGAAATAAGAAAGCCTTCTTCAGTGATCAATGCAAAGAAATAGAGGAAAGAACAGAATGGGAAAGACTAGAGATCTCTTCAAGAAAATTAGAGATATCAAGGGAGCATTTCATGCAAAGATGGGCTCGATAAAGGGCAGAAATGGTATGGACCTAACAGAAGCAGAAGATATTAAGAAGAGGTGGCAAGAATACACCGAAGAACTGTACAATAAAATTCTTCACGACCCAGATAATCATGATGATTTGATCACTAATCTAGAGCCAGACATCTTGGAATGTGAAGTCAAGTGGGCCTTAGAAAGCATCACTATGAACAAAGCTAGTGGAGGTGATGAAATTCCAGTGGAGCTATTTCAAATCCTGAAAGATGATGCTGTGAAAGTGCTGCACTCAATATGCCAGCAAATTTGGAAAACTCAGCAGTGGCCACAGGACTGGAAAAGTCAGTTTTCATTCCAATCCCAAAGAAAGGCAATGCAAAAGAATGCTCAAATTACCACACAATTGCACTCATCTCACACGCTACTAAAGTAATGCTCAAAATTCTCCAAGCCAGGCTTCAGCAATACATGAACCGTGAACTCCCTGATGTTCAAACTGGTTGTAGAAAAGGCAGAGGAACCACAGATCAAATTGCCAACATCTTCTGGATCATGGAAAAAGCAAGAGAGTTCCAGAAAAACATCTACTTCTGCTTTATTGACTATGCCAAAGCCTTTGACTGTGTGGATCNGGGGGGCTCCAAAATCACTGCTGATGGTGACTGCAGCCATGAAATTAGAAGATGCTTACTCCTTGGAAGAAAAGTTATGTCCAACCTAGATAGTATTTTCAAAAGCAGAGACATTACTTTGCCAACTAAGGTCCATTTAGTCAAGGCTATGGTTTTTCCTGTGGTCATGTATGGATATGAGAGTTGACTGTGAAGAAAGCTGAGTGCCGAAGAATTGATGCTTTTGAAGTGTGGTGTTGGAGAAGACTCTTGAGAGTCCCTTGGACTGCAAGGAGATCCAACCAGTCCATTCTGAAGGAGATCAACCCTGGGATTTCTTTGGAAGGAATGATGCTAACTAAAGCTGAAACTCCAGTACTTTGGCCACCTCATGCGAAGAGTTGACTCATTGGAAAAGACTCTGATGCTGGGAGGGATTGGGGGCAGGAGGAGAAGGGGATGACCGAGGATGAGGTGGCTGGATGGCATCACAGACTGGATGGACATGAGTCTGAGTGAACTCCGAGAGATGATGATGGACAGGGAGGCCTGGCATGCTGCAATTCATGGGGTCACACAGAGTCAGACACGACTGAGTGACTGAATTGAACTGATGGTGCCTCGGAGGCTGGCTCAGTGAACCTCCTTTAAGGGTCTTGATGCTGCTTATTGCTCACTAGATCACCCTTGACTTCATGGATTTCTTTTTCTACTTCAATATTCTATTTAAGCCTATTTTCCCAGAAGAAAAAAAATTGAAGGACTGTGCTGCTGCTGCTGTCACTTCAGTCGTGTCCGACTCTGTGTGACCCTATAGATGGCAGCCCATCTGGCTCCCCCGTCCCTGGGATTCTCCAGGCAAGAACCCTGGAGTGGGTTGCCATTTCCTTCTCCAATGCATGAAAGAGAAAAGGGAAAGGGAAGTCGCTCAGTCGCGTCCAATTCTTCACAACCCCATGGACTGCAGCCTACCAGGCTCCTCCGTCCATGGGATTTTTCAGGCAAAAGTACTGGAGTGGGTTGCCATTGCCTTCTCTGCGAAGTACTATAAATTTTGTTATTACATATTCTGGACGGTTGTAATAAATAGATAAATAAAATACAAAGAAATAAATACATACTACAACCAGTCAGAATAATCTTGAAACATATTTCAGGTAATATCAAGCACATATTATATTCAGTTCAAATTTTCAATTATAAATGTAGAGTCACAAGTCATTTCTTTGTAGAGAAGAAAACTTTTGAGACTTTCTAGTAGGTGCTTAACTTACTGTAGTATCATGAGGCTTAACTCCTGCTCAGTTACAATGTGTGCACGTGTGCATGAGTGCATGTGTGTGTGTGTGTGTGTGTGTGTGTGTGTGTTTTAATTTTTATTTATTTGACTGGGTCTTAGTTGTGGCATGCAGGAATCTAGTTCCCTGACCAGGGATCTAACCCATGCCCACTGCACTGGGATTGTGGAGTCTTAGCCACTGGAGCACAGGAGAATTCCTGCAGCATGTTAAGGAGAAGTTCCTACACTGTGTTAAAAAGAAGTCACGGGCCCGAAAACAACGTCTCCATTCCCATTCTGAGAGTCCTGCAGTGGCACCCCTAACACCAGGGCTTCACGATGGTGCCCAGCAGAATCTCCTCCAAGTAAATCATTTTTTGCAGAGCTTAGGAATTTACCAACAATTTGATTTTAAAGTGCATGACAGAATTTACAGAACCTTTGGAAATATAATGATATATTGGTGAAGTTTTAGAACAGTAGACAGGGAAGTGACAGATATTATTTTCTGTTCAACCAGTGCATTTGAAATACTTCTATCTTTTATGTATGGTGAATGAAACTCACCCTAAACCAGCATGTCAACATCAGTCTGGTGCCCTCATCTCAAGCAATTCAATAAACGAATGATTGCTCTAGAGAGGAAGAGTGGTCTTATTCCAGGGGACCTTGTGGAACCCCAGGCTAGCCAAGGAGTGATATGACCTCATTTGCACACATCCTTGAACTTGCTGGGACATGTGTGTAACCCCACGGACCTGATAGGAGCATAGAGGGCCAGAAGGCACATGGAAAGGGAGAAATAAGTCCAGCGTCTTCCCCCTTCCCAGTTCAGGCTCCGTGTACTCACCTCAATAGTAGAATAGCATCGCTGCTCATCTTCTCCCTCAACTTCCCTTCACCTACCCCACCATGTCTCAGCACTGGGAGACTGGAAATTTTCAGAAATGCAACCCCAAAGCAATATTAGGGACGCTGTTTGTCATGGTCTAAGTGTTACATGGGTCCCCAAAGATGAAGATCTAACTCAAATTGTCTCTGTCCTATATTTTGTTCTTTTGTTGTTTGTTCTATTCAAGTGTAGTTGATTTACAATGTAGTTTTAGTTTCTGGTGTATACAGTTCAGCTTCAGTTCAGTTCAGTTGCTCAGTCGTGTCCGACTCTTTGAGACCGCATGAATCGCAGCACGCCAGGCCTCCCTGTCCATCAACAACTCCCGTGTATATAGTAGTGTTATACAGTAGGTCCTTGCTGTTTATCTATTTTATATACAGTAGGGTGTATCTGTTAATCCCAAGCACCTAATTTATCCCTCCCTCCCTTGTCTTTCCCCTCGGGTAGCCATAAGTTTGTTTGTTTATTCAGTACTGGTCACTGGTCACCCCGTATTGCTTAAAAGCACATCTGCTTGGGTAAACCTAAGGTGGTCAGAAGAGCCAGGCTTCACTGTGTATTCCACCAACGGCCTCATCCTAACTGATTTCTGTGCCCACCTCCCCCTACCCAGCGTCAGGGACTGTCCTCCCCAAGCGAGGTTCATCTGTAGACTGTGTCTGAGTTGTTCCTGATCGCCGCAAGAACTCACCCTTACATCATCCTGAGTTTCCTCCCCACATACTGGCGCTCACAAGAGTCTCACATTCCAAAGTGTTGGCTCTCTTCCTCCCCTCTCCAAATATTATGAGAATTGTCCTTTTCCTGTGTCTGGTTCACGACAGTTAAGAATCTAAGTTATACTGCATGTTTATGACTTGTGTTAGCTTAGGGAGGTTGGATGACTTAATGAGATAAGCTAAGATTTCAGGCTTAGGTAGACTTAGTTTCAAGTGCCTGTTTCCTGTGTGATGTTGATCAACTCACTGAACCTCGGTTTGCTTATCAGTAATAAGAGGAGAACACACCTATTTAAGTGATTAAATTGACTAGCTTAGCGTCTGCATGTGGCTGTTTATTTTTGAGGTTAATATTCATTAGTGATATGAGAGTCAGTATGAAAGCAGCTCTTTTGGAATCTGATAACAGAAGACTAAACCCCTATGAGAAGGCGTGGTTGTGTAAGAGGTTGCTTTTGGAGAGGAAGTAGAGAAGACGAAACTGTCTGTTTGCAGGTTAGCGGCACATTTTCCACTACACCCCTCCCTTCACTTCCCTTGAACACTAAATAAAGTTGCTTTGAATCAGAGTGTGGGCAGACTAGGCTTTAAAAGAACTTCAGCTGTTATCAGAAAGTCCTCCAGTTCCACCATAGGCATTCCACTGAACTGCCTTGATGTCTGAAAAAATCCCACCTGTGAGGTTACTATTTTGAGTAAATTGTGGTAGATGCCAGCTTTCAACCCAGATGTGCTGCGGAGGTGGATAAAATGTTAAGCTGTGATCATGACTTTCTTTTAGATGGATTAGCTGTTAGAGAACACAAGGCAAAGCCTCTGGGCCTCCCTGGTGGCTCAGATGGTAAAGAATCTCCTTGCAGTGCAGAAGATCCGGGTTTGATCCCTGGATCGGAAAGATCCCCTGGCGAAGGAAATGGCAATCCACTCCAGTATTCTTGCCTGGAAAATCCCAGGGACAGAGGAGCCTGGTGGGCTGCTGTCCATAGGGTTGCACAGAGTCGGACACGACTGAAGTGACTTAGAATGCATGCATGCATTGGAGAAGGAAATGGCAACCCACGCCAGTATTCTTGCCTGGAGAATTCCATGGACAGAGGAGCCTGGTGGGCTACAGTCCATGGAGTTGCAGAGTCGGACAGGACTGAGTGACTAACACTTTTACTTTCACACTGTGATGAAGGATAAAGAATGTTTGCACGTTTAGTTCTTGCTGCTCAAGAAAGAAAAACCCAGTGGAAAAGTTTGCATAAACTGTAATTTGGAGACCTTATCACGACCAGTGATCAGGAAGGACAGGGTCAAACTAGTGCACAAAGGGCCGTACTTTATGTCTTGATCCTAAAAATCCTCCTCCAGGATATTTCTTCTCCTGGAGTTTTTTTTAAACTATGTGTTTTAATCTAGGTGAATAACTAGGAAGAAAATTTTATTGAAGGTAAGGTATTCAATGGGCTTCCCTTGCTCACCAGTAAAGAATCCTCCTGCCAATGCAGAAGACATGGGTTCAAGCCCTGGTCCAGAAAGATCCCCTGGAGAAGGAAATGGTAACCCACTCCAGTATTTTTGCCTGAGAATCCCCATGGACTGGCAGGCTGCAGCCCATGGGCTTGCAGAGTAGGACTGAATTTAGTGACTGAACAACCATGACAAAAATATATTCAATAAGTAGATGAAAAAATACACACCTGTGTCTAATATTTTTGAGCACAAGCTCTATGTCTATTTCTCTGCTATGCGGTGGTACTTCAGTGATTAAAGTATTCATGTTTTCTAGCCCAAGAAGCACAACACCCTGGTGGCAGAAGCCAACACATGCAAGACAAACGAAACTGCAGGTGAATGTCTGTCTCTTCAAGACCCCAGTCAAATGTCTTATCTATCAAATCTTAACTGACTCAAATTCAAGGCAATTTATTCACTTAGCTGTTGAAACTCTTATCTCTTGCACAGGCCTTCATCCTTGTACTTAAGACACAATGTTGCAATCAATATGTTTATGTGGGTATCTTTCTAAGTAGGCTGTAAACTTCTTTAAAGCAAAGGGTCAGCTTTTGTTCAACGCTGTACCTTTAGTAACAAAGTTTGCTTGGTAATGGGCACTCAAATGTTTTCTGACTGAATATCATAATGATGTTGTGAACTATCTTTGAAGAGAGTATAAAGAGGCAGAGCATTTACTCTAGCTGAGAAGAAATCCTCACCAAGGAAATGACCTTCACTTGGGTTTTGAAGTATGAGATAAATTATGGTAGTATACATTCAGACTTTTTTGGAACAGACTGGTTCCAAATAGGAAAAGGAGTATGTCAAGAGTGTATATTGTAATCCCTCTTTATTTAACATATGCAGAGTACATCATGAGAAATGCTGGGCTAGAGGAATCACAAGCTGGAAAAAAGACTGCTGGGAGAAATATCAATAACCTCAGATATGCAGATGATACCACCCTTATGGCAGAAAGTGAAGAGGAATTAAAGAGCCTCTTGATGAAAGTGAAAGAGTAAAGTGAAAAGGTTGGCTTAAAGCTCAATATTCAGAAAACTAAGATCATGGCATCTAGTCCCAACACTTCATGGCAAATAGATGGGGAAACATTGGAAACAATGGCTGACCTTATTTTTCTGGGCTCCAAAATCACTGTGGATGGTGATTGCAGCCATAAAATTAAGAGACACTTGCTCCTTGGAAGGAAAGTTATGACCAACCTAGACAGCATATTATGGTCAACACTGAAATCAGATTGATTATATTCTTTGCAGCCAAAGATGGAGAAACTCTAGACAGTTAGCATAAACAAGACTGGGAGCCAGCTGTTTCTCAGATCATGAACTCCTTATTGCCAAATTCAGACTTAAATTGAAGGAAGTAGGGAAAACCACTAGACCATTCAGGTATGACCTAAATCAAATCCCTTATGATTATACAGTGGAAGTGAGAAATAGATTTAAAGGACTAGATCTGATAGATAGAGTGCCTGATGAACTATGAAACGGAGGTTCGTGACATTGTATAGGAAACAGGGATCAAGACCACCCCCATGGAAAAGAAATGCAAAAAAGCAAAATGGCTATATGGGGAGGACTTACAGATAGCTGTGAAAAGAAGAGAAATGAAAAGCAAAGGAGAAAAGGAAAGATATACCCATTTGAATGCAGAGTTCCAAAGAATAGCAAGAAGAGATAAGAAAACCTTCCTCAGTGATCAATGCAAAGAAATAGAGGAAAACAACAGAATGGGGAAAACTAGAGATCTCTTCAAGAAAATTAGAGATACCAAGGGAACATTTCATGCAAAGATGGGCTCAATAAAGAACAGAAATGGTATGGACCTAACAGAAGCAGAAGACATTAAGAAGACGTGGCAAGAAAACACAGAAGAACAGTACAAAAAAGATCTTCACGACGCAGATAATCATGATGGTGTGATCAGTCACCTAGAGCCAGACATCCTGGAATGTGAAGTTAAGTTGGCCCTAGAAAGCATCACTACAAACAAAGCTAGGGGAGGTGATGGAATTCCAGTTGAGCTATTTCAAATCCTGAATGATGATGCTGTGAAAGTGCTGCACTCAATATAACAGCAAATTTGGAAAACTCAGCAGTGGCCACAGGACTGGAAAAGGTCAGTTTTCATTCCAATCTCTAATAAAAGCAATGCCAAAGAATGCTCAAACTACCACACAATTGCACTCATCTCACATGCTAGTAAAGTAATGCTCAAAATTCTCCAAGCCAGGCTTTAGCAATACATTAACCGTGAACTTCCAGATGTTCAAGCTGGTTTTAGAAAAGGCAGTGGAACCAGAGATCAAATTGCCAACATCCGCTGGATCATGGAAAAAGCAAGAGAGTTCCAGAAAAACATCTATTTCTGCTTTATTGACTATGCCAAAGCCTTTGACTCTGTGGATCACAATAAACTTTGGAAAGTTCTGAAAGAGATGGGAATACCAGACCACCTGACCTGCCTCTAGAGAAACATATCAGGACAGGAAGCAACAGTTAGAACTGGACATGGAACAACAGACCAGTTTCAAATAGGAAAAGGAGTACGTCAAGGCTGTATATTGTCACTGTGCTTATTTAACGTATATGCACAGTACATTATGAGAAATGCTGGACTGAAAGAAGCACAAGCTGGAATCAAGTTTGTCAGGAGAAAGATCAATAACCTCAGATGTGGAGATGACACCATCCTTATGGCAGAAAGTGAAGAGGAACTAAAAAGCCTCTTGATGAAAGTGAAAGAGGAGAGTGAAAAAGTTGGTTTAAAGCTCAACATTCAGAAAATGATCATGGCATCTGGTCCCATCACTTTGTGGCAAATAGATGGGCAACAGTGGAAAGAGTGTCAGACTTTGTTTTTTCGGGCTCCAAAATCACTGCAGATGGTGACTGCAGCTATGAAATTAAAGGATGCTTACTCCTTGCAAGGAAAGTTATGACCAACCTAGATAGCATATTGAAAAGCAGAGACATTACTTTGCCAACAAAGGTCCATCTAGTCAAGGCTATGATTTTTACAGTGGTCATGTACGGATGTGAGAGTTGGACTGTGAAGAAGGCTGAGTGCCGAAGAATTGATGCTTTTGAACCTTGGTGTTGGAGAAGACTCTTGAGAGTCCCTGCAGACTCTTGGACTGCAAGGAGATCCAACCAGTCAATCCTAAAGAAGATCAGTCCTGAATACTCACTGGAAGGACTGGTATTTAAGCTGAAACTCCAATACTTTGGCCACTTGATGTGAAGAATTGACTCATTTGAAAAAACTGTGATACGGGGAAAGATTGAAGGCAGGAGGAGAAGGTGAACACAGAGCATGAGATGGTTGGATGGCATCACCGACTCGACGGACATGAGTTTGTGTAAAATCAGGGAGTTGGTGATGTACAGGGAGGCCTGGCGTGCTGCGGTTCATGGTGTCGCAAAGAGTCAGACACAATAGAGTGACTCAACTGACTGACTGACACTCAGACAAAGCTCCACAATTTTCCAAGCTGATTCTAAATGCATTCAACTAACTTGCTTAGCGTGTCCAAAGACAACTTCAAGACAGCTTGTCAGAATAGTCTAGACACTGTTTAGGAAAATATGTTGACGCTCCAAGCAGCAAAATTATTTATTTTTCCCACAGTGTAAGTAAGACTATACTGGGGGAAAATAAAACAACTAAGAATTCATTTCAGTGAACTTCTTCAGTGAACACCACACTCGATGTGGTTCCTCGGCCTTTTCCCTGGATTTCAGGGCACACAGCTGGAGTTAGTATGGGGATGTGACGCGACTAATCCTTTAATAGCCCACCGGAGGTGAGCTGACCAGCCTGCAGCGCTGTGGCACATGGTTGACAGAATTTGTCACACTACAGGTCATCTTGACGTGGAGCTTGTCACTGGTTTTTTAAGTTTCTCTCCCTTCTTGCCTGGAGGGGGGCAAATCATCCTTCTGATATTTTCCCAATATTTCCATGCTGAGATCCCAGTGATGTGTGAGGAGATCTTACTAAAAATAATTAAGAGACATGTCAGGGTATTATTATGGCCAATTTGACTTGGGGTGGTACAAGGAAAGTAAATCTCATGTGAAATAAGTTAAAATAGAAATTTTACTGTACATAAGAGAGAATGAGATGGTTGGATGGTATCACTGACTCAGTGGGAATAAGTCTGAACAAACTCTGGGAGATGGTGAAGGACAGGGACCCCTAGCAAACTGTGGTTCATGGGGTCACAAAGAGTCAGTCATGACTTAGCCCCTGAAGAACAACAACTGTATATCGTGGCAGTTTTGTGATACGTGACTATAGAAATGACCAATCTTGGCTTGAAAAGTAGCCAGTCAAAGGTCTCTGAGAATCAGTTCATAAAAGGAAGATTTTGAAAATCATAAATTTAAATGCACTAAAGATACTATTTCACTTTGCTCAGTTGAAAGAAGTTAAGATTCATTCCAGTGGTGATAGTAGACGTGAGTACATTTTAACTTGTTTTTCAAGATATGCTACATCTTTAAAAGTTGCATTAGGTACACCACGAGAGGCATAGCCATCAATAGTTTAAACATTCACATGAAGAGAGACCATAATTTCACTATATTGTCTGTATATCTGACCACATCTAAATTATTTGCTTTCTAGTTACAGATATGATGTTTTAAAAGGATCAAAGATCAAATGCACTGAGGAGGATGTATCTAGAACTGAGACATGTCTGTATACTAAGACACAGATGGGGCCAGATAAAATAGTTGAGAACAGTAAACCTAGAGAAGAAAATAATGGTGAAGATGATGGTCAACTATAAAGATCATAGCCATAGCTAAAGAACTCTCATGCTTTAGATGAAGTAAAACTTCTATTTTGCTCCAGAAGACCTAGCTATGGTGAAAGGGTGGGAGTTACAGGAAAATAGACTTTACCTCAAAGTGCAAAGATCATGTGTGAAGATATCTAATCAACAGAAAGAAGGAATACCTGGAAAGATATCAGCAGAATTGTTTAAAAAGAGGCTGAGAATAATTAATTATAAATGTTGAAAGAGATTTGGGCAGTAGGTGGAAATTTGGACCAAATGACCTTATGATTATTCCATATCTATAAAATTAAGCAAGCACATAATTAGATGAATTACAAGGCCATAATAATAAACATGGAATGATATCAGGCAGAAATTGACCATAGTCAAGTGAAATTGAAGAGAAAGCTCAGAGAGAGAACCAAAAATACAGAACCTTAATGTATAATAAAGGAACACAACAGATGAATTAATAAAAGATAAATTGCTTTAGTATACAATATTAAGTAATCTAATTCACTATATGAATAAAAGCAAGATTGAATCACTCCCTATCAGCACATTAAAAACATGCTTCCAGGGGATTCCCTGGCAGCTCAATGGTTATGGATAGGTGCTTTTGATGTGAGGGCCCAGGTTCAATCCCTGTTTGGGGAATTAAGATTCCATGGCTGGTGTGACATACCTCCGCCCTCCACCCCAAATGATTCCAAAATATTTAAATGCTAAATGTTAGCAGTAGCACTATAAAAATAATAGCAAGATGTGTTTAAAAAATCTTTATACTAAGAGAGGACTTTATAAACTTCAAAAGCACAAAGCATGGGGGGAAAATTGCTTAACTGTATCAGATAAAATTAAGAATTTGTATCCAAAATGGATTAGATCTGAAGACAGAGTGTCTGAAGAACTATGGATGGAAGTTCATGACATTGTACAGGAGGCAGTGATCAAGACCATCCCCAAGAAAAAGAAATGCAAAACAGCAAAATGGCTGTCCGAGGAGGCCTTACCAATAGCTGAGAAAACAAGAGAAGCTAAAGGCAAAGGAGAAAAGGAAAGATATACCCATTTGAATGCAGAGTTTCAAGGAAGAGCAAGGAGAGATTAAAAAAAAACTTCCTCAGTGATCAATGCAAAGAAATAGAGGAAAACAATAGAATGAAAAAGACTAGAGATTTCTTCAAGAAAGTTAGAGATACTAAGGCAGCATTTCATGCAAAGATAGACACAATAAAGGACAAAAATGGTAGGGACCTAACAGAAGCAGAAGATATTAAGAAGAGGTGGCAAGAATACACAGAAGAACTGTACAAAAAAGATCTTCATGACCCAGATAACCACGATGGTTTTATCACTAAACTAGAGCCAGACATCCTGGAATGCAAGGTTAAATAGGCTTTACGAAGCATCACTATGAACAAGTCGAGTGGAGGTGATGGAATTCCATTTGAGATATTTCAAATCCTAAAAGATGATGCTGGGAAAGTGCTGCACTCAATATGCCAGTAAATCTGGAAAACTCAACAGTGACCACAGGACTTGAAACGGTCATTTTCATTCTAATCCCAAAGAAGGACAATGCCAAAGAATGGTCAAACTACCACCTGATTGCACTCATCTCACACACTAGCAAAATAATGCTCAAAATTCTCCAAGCCAGGCTTCAATGGTACATGAACCATGAAATTCCAGAAGTTCAAGCTGGATTTAGAAAAGGCAGAGGAATCAGAGATCAAATTGACAACATCTGTTGGATCATGGAAAAAGCAAGAGAGTTCCAGAAAAACACCTACTACTACTTTAATGATTACACCAAAGCCTTTGATTGTATAGATCACAATAAAGGGTGAAAAATACTTCTAGAGGTGGAAATACCAGATCACCTTACTTGCTTTCTGAGAAATCTATATGCAGGTCAAGAAGCAACTGTTAGAATCAGACATGGAACAACAGACTGGTTTCAAATTAGGAAAGGAGTACGTCAAGGCTGTATATTGTCACCCTCTATTTAACTTATTTGCAGATAGCATCATGTGAAATGATGGGATGGATGAAGCACAAGCTGGAATTAAGATTGCCAGGAGAAATATCAATAACCTCAGATATAAAGATGACACCACTGTTAAGGCAGGAAGCGAAGAACTAAAGAGCCTCTTGATGAAAGTGAGAGAGGAGAGTAAAAAAAGCTGGCTCAAAACTAACATTCAAACAACTAAGATCATGATATCTGGTCCCATCATTTCATGTTAAATAGATGGGGAAACAATGGAAATAGTGACAGACTTTATTTTCATAGGCTCCAAAATCACTGCAGATGATGATTGTAGCCATGTAATTAACAGATGCTTGCTCCTTGGAAGAAAAGCTATAATCAACCTAGACAGAATAATAAAACCAGAGACATTACTTTGCCAGCAAACGTCTGTTTTGTCAAAGCTATGGTTTTTCCAGTGGTCATGTATGGATGTGAGATTTGAACCATCAGTTCAGTTCAGTTCAGTTCAGTCGCTCAGTCGTGTCTGACTCTTTGTGACCCCATGAATCAGAGCATGCCAGGCCTCCCTGTCCATCACCAACTCCCGGAGTTCTCCCAGACTGATGCTCATCAAGTCAGTGATGCCATCCATCCATCTCATCCTCTGTCGTCCCCTTCTCCTCCTGCCCCTAATCCCTCCCAGCATCAGAGTCTTTTCCAATGAGTCAACTTTTCGCATGAGGTGGTCGAAGTACTGGAGTTTCATATTAAGCAAGCACATAATTAGATGAATTACAAGGCCATAATAATAAACATGGAATGATATCAGGCAGAAATTGACCATAGTCAAGTGAAATTGAAGAGAAAGCTCAGAGAGAGAACCAAAAATACAGAACCTTAATGTATAATAAAGGAACACAACAGATGAATTAATAAAAGATAAATTGCTTTAGTATACAATATTAAGTAATCTAATTCACTATATGAATAAAAGCAAGATTGAATCACTCCCTATCAGCACATTAAAAACATGCTTCCAGGGGATTCCCTGGCAGCTCAATGGTTATGGATAGGTGCTTTTGATGTGAGGGCCCAGGTTCAATCCCTGTTTGGGGAATTAAGATTCCATGGCTGGTGTGACATACCTCCGCCCTCCACCCCAAATGATTCCAAAATATTTAAATGCTAAATGTTAGCAGTAGCACTATAAAAATAATAGCAAGATGTGTTTAAAAAATCTTTATACTAAGAGAGGACTTTATAAACTTCAAAAGCACAAAGCATGGGGGGAAAATTGCTTAACTGTATCAGATAAAATTAAGAATTTGTATCCAAAATGGATTAGATCTGAAGACAGAGTGTCTGAAGAACTATGGATGGAAGTTCATGACATTGTACAGGAGGCAGTGATCAAGACCATCCCCAAGAAAAAGAAATGCAAAACAGCAAAATGGCTGTCCGAGGAGGCCTTACCAATAGCTGAGAAAACAAGAGAAGCTAAAGGCAAAGGAGAAAAGGAAAGATATACCCATTTGAATGCAGAGTTTCAAGGAAGAGCAAGGAGAGATTAAAAAAAAACTTCCTCAGTGATCAATGCAAAGAAATAGAGGAAAACAATAGAATGAAAAAGACTAGAGATTTCTTCAAGAAAGTTAGAGATACTAAGGCAGCATTTCATGCAAAGATAGACACAATAAAGGACAAAAATGGTAGGGACCTAACAGAAGCAGAAGATATTAAGAAGAGGTGGCAAGAATACACAGAAGAACTGTACAAAAAAGATCTTCATGACCCAGATAACCACGATGGTTTTATCACTAAACTAGAGCCAGACATCCTGGAATGCAAGGTTAAATAGGCTTTACGAAGCATCACTATGAACAAGTCGAGTGGAGGTGATGGAATTCCATTTGAGATATTTCAAATCCTAAAAGATGATGCTGGGAAAGTGCTGCACTCAATATGCCAGTAAATCTGGAAAACTCAACAGTGACCACAGGACTTGAAACGGTCATTTTCATTCTAATCCCAAAGAAGGACAATGCCAAAGAATGGTCAAACTACCACCTGATTGCACTCATCTCACACACTAGCAAAATAATGCTCAAAATTCTCCAAGCCAGGCTTCAATGGTACATGAACCATGAAATTCCAGAAGTTCAAGCTGGATTTAGAAAAGGCAGAGGAATCAGAGATCAAATTGACAACATCTGTTGGATCATGGAAAAAGCAAGAGAGTTCCAGAAAAACACCTACTACTACTTTAATGATTACACCAAAGCCTTTGATTGTATAGATCACAATAAAGGGTGAAAAATACTTCTAGAGGTGGAAATACCAGATCACCTTACTTGCTTTCTGAGAAATCTATATGCAGGTCAAGAAGCAACTGTTAGAATCAGACATGGAACAACAGACTGGTTTCAAATTAGGAAAGGAGTACGTCAAGGCTGTATATTGTCACCCTCTATTTAACTTATTTGCAGATAGCATCATGTGAAATGATGGGATGGATGAAGCACAAGCTGGAATTAAGATTGCCAGGAGAAATATCAATAACCTCAGATATAAAGATGACACCACTGTTAAGGCAGGAAGCGAAGAACTAAAGAGCCTCTTGATGAAAGTGAGAGAGGAGAGTAAAAAAAGCTGGCTCAAAACTAACATTCAAACAACTAAGATCATGATATCTGGTCCCATCATTTCATGTTAAATAGATGGGGAAACAATGGAAATAGTGACAGACTTTATTTTCATAGGCTCCAAAATCACTGCAGATGATGATTGTAGCCATGTAATTAACAGATGCTTGCTCCTTGGAAGAAAAGCTATAATCAACCTAGACAGAATAATAAAACCAGAGACATTACTTTGCCAGCAAACGTCTGTTTTGTCAAAGCTATGGTTTTTCCAGTGGTCATGTATGGATGTGAGATTTGAACCATCAGTTCAGTTCAGTTCAGTTCAGTCGCTCAGTCGTGTCTGACTCTTTGTGACCCCATGAATCAGAGCATGCCAGGCCTCCCTGTCCATCACCAACTCCCGGAGTTCTCCCAGACTGATGCTCATCAAGTCAGTGATGCCATCCATCCATCTCATCCTCTGTCGTCCCCTTCTCCTCCTGCCCCTAATCCCTCCCAGCATCAGAGTCTTTTCCAATGAGTCAACTTTTCGCATGAGGTGGTCGAAGTACTGGAGTTTCAGCTTCAACATCATTCCTTCCAAAGGAATCCCAGGGCTGATCTCCTTCAGAATGGACTGATTGGATCTCCTTGCAGTCCAAGGGACTCTCAAGAGTCTTCTCCAACACCACAGTTCAAAAGCATCAATTCTTCGATGCTCAGCTTTCTTTATAGTCCAACTCTCACATCCATAGATGACCACTGGAAAAACCATAGCCTTGACTAGATGGACCTTTGTTGGCAAAGTAATGTCTCTGCTTTTCAATATGCTATCTAGGTTGGTCATAACTTTCCTCTGAGAAATAAGCGTCTTTTAATTTCATGGCTGCAGTCACCATCTGCAGTGATTTTGGACCATAGAAAACCTGAATACCAAAGAACTGATGCTTTTGAACTGTGGTGTTGGATAAGACTCTTGAAAGTCCCTTGGACTGCAAGGAGATCAAACCAGTCAATCTTAGAGGAAATCAGTCCTGAATATTCATTGGAAGGACTGATGTTGAAGCTGAAACTCCAGTACTTCGGCTACCTGATATGAAGAACTGACTCATCGGAAAACACTGTGATGCTGGGAAAGATTTAAGGCTGGAGGAGAAGGGGACGACAGAGAATGAGATGGTTGGATTGCATCACTGACTCAATGGACATGAGTTGAGTAAACTCCGGGAGTTGGTGATGGACAGGGAGGCCTGGTGTACTGCAGTCCATGGGGTTGCAAAAAGTCAGACACGACTGAGCCACTGAACTGAACTGATTCAAAGTGGACCCTGGACAAAATTGTTGTTGTTGTTTAGTTGCTAAGTGTTGTCCAACTCTTTGCCACCACATGGATTGCAGCATGTCAGGTTTCCCTGTCCCTCGCTATCTCCCAGAGTTTGCTCAAACTTATGTCCATTGAGTCAGTGCTGCCATCTAATCAGCTCATCCTCTGTTGCCCCCTTCTCCTCCTGCCCTCAATCCTTTCCAGTATTGGGGTGTTTTCCAATGAGTCAACTCTTCATATCAGGTGGCCAAAGTATTGGAGCTTCAGCTTCACCCTCAGTCCTTTCAATGAATATTGATCTTAATGTCCAGGGCACTCTCAAAGGTATTCTCCAGCTCCACAGTTCAAAAGCAGCAATTCTTTGGTGCTTAGCCTTCTTTATGGTCCAAATCTGGAAAAACCATAGCTTTGGTTATAGAGACCTTTGTCAGCAAAGCGATGTCTCTGCTTTTAATATGCTGTCTAGGTTTGTAACAGCTTTCCTTCCAAAGAGCAAGCATCTTTTAATTTTAAGGATGCAGTCACCATCCACAGTGATTTTGGAGCCCAAGAAAATAAAATCTGTCACTTTTTCGCCATCTATTTGTCATGAAGTGAAGGGACCAGATGGCATGTCTAAGTTTTTTGAATGTTGAATTTTAAGCCAGCTTTTTCACTCTCCTTTTTCACCCTCAAGAGGCTCTTTAGTTCTTCACTTTCTGTCATTAGAGTGCATATCTGAGTGCATAACTTCTGCATATCTGAAGTTATTCAGATATCTCCCTGCAATCTTGATTCCAGATTGTGCTTCACTCAGCCTGGCATTTTTCATGATGTACTCTGAGTATAAGTTAAATAAGCAGGATGACAATACACAGCCTTGATGTACTTCTTTCCTAATTTTGAACTAATCTTTTGTTTCATGTCTGGCTTTAACTGTTGCTTTTTTGTCCTACATAAAGGGTTCTTAGGAGACAGGTAAGGTGGTCTGGTATTCCCACCTCTTTAAAAATTTTCCACAGTTTGTTGTGATCGACACAGTTAAAGGCTTTAGTGTAGTCAATGAAGAAGTAGGTATTTTTCTGGAATTCCCTAACCTTCTCTATGGTCCAGTAGATATTGGCAATTTGATTTCTGGTTCCTCTCCCTTTTCTAATCCTGTACATCTGGAAGTTCTTGATTCACAAAGTATTGAAGCTTACTTTGAAGAATTTTGAGCATAACCTTGCTAGTATGTGAAGTGAAGTGGCTCACTTGTGTCCAACTCTTTGCAACCCCATGGACTGTAGCCTACCAGGCTCTTCCCTCCATGGGATTCTCCAGGCAAGAGTACTGGAGTGGGTTGCCATTTCCTTCTCCAGGGGATCTTTCCAACCCAGGGATCGAACCCGGGTCTCCCGCATTCCAGGCAGAAGCCACCAGGGAAGCATGAAATGGGTGCAAATGGACAGTAGTCAGAACATTCTTTGGCATTGACCTTCTTTGGGATTGTAATGAAAACTGACCTTTTCCAGTCTTCAGCCTCTGCTGAGTTTTCTAAATTTGTTGGCACATTGAGTGAAGCACTGTAACAGCATCATCTTTTAAGATTTGAAATAGCTCAGCTGGGATTCCATCACCTCCACTTGTTTGTAGTAATACTTCCTAAGGCCCACTTGACTTCACACTCCAGGATGTCATACTCCATGTACAAATTTAGTACATATAAAACAGAATGGGAAAAGATATTTGAAGTCCACAAATGGCAGAGCAAAAAAAGCTAGAATTCCCCCAAATCAACAGGTCAGCATCAATAGAAAAATTGACAGAGAGGCTGAAGTTGGCAAAGTCAGTAAGAATTTTACAGAGTAGAAAATCAAAAAAGCTAAGAAACATAAGGCAGTACTCACAATCATTAATGAACCAATAATTATAAATGTAAAGACAATGAGATATACCTAGTAATGACCAGAAATTTAGGCAGCGGGATAACACAAAATGTTGACATTGAATCTGCTGCTACTGAGAATAGATTATAAACTCATGGTGGAGAGATTCTGCTATTTCCCAATAAAATAAAATTATGCATGCCTTATTATTCAGGCATTCCATTTCTTGAAGTATGGTTCTAAGAAATTCTCACGCATGTCTTCAGACATATACTTAGATCAAGGTTCACAGCAGGGATATTTATATTAATAAGGAGCTTGAGGCAACCAGAGATTGCACTGCTAGAAGGGTAGAAAAGAAAAGAAAGTCAATGCACACCATGAAATACTGAGTATGGGATGCTGAGTCCTGAAGTCCTGGATTAGAAGAACACAAAGAAATAGGATGCTCTTAAAATATAATATTTAATGATAAAAGTGATGATAGAGATTATCGTAGAGAGTAGAATACCATTTAAGTGTGTTAAAAATACAAAGATGTCACCAAAAAAGAAAACTACAGGCCAATATCACTGATGAACATAGACGCAAAAATCCTTAACAAAATTCTAGCAATCAGAATCCAACAACACATTAAAAAGATCATACACCATGACCAAGTGGGCTTTATCCCAGGGATGCAAGGATTCTTCAATATCTGCAAATCAATCAATGTAATTCACCACATTAACAAACTGAAAAATAAAAGCCATATGATTATCTCAATAGATGCAGAGAAAGCCTTTGACAAAATTCAACATCCATTTATGATAAAAACTCTCCAGAAAGTAGGAATAGAAGGAACATACCTCAACATAATAAAAGCTATATATGACAAACCCACAGCAAACATTATCCTCAATGGTGAAAAACTGAAAGCATTTCCCCTAAAGTCAGGAACAAGACAAGGGTGCCCACTTTCAC